>VYZU01072392.1:4902-38066 GCA_013401355.1 Ceyx cyanopectus
TGGACGACATTGAGAAAAGTCTGGCTCCATCCTCTCTACACTCACCCTTAACATATTTATAGACATTAATGAGGTCCCCCCTCAGTCTCCTCTTCTCCAGGCTAAAGAGCCCCAGCTCTCTCAGCCTCTCCTCATAAGGGAGATGCTCCACTCCCCTAATCATCTTGGTGGCCCTGTGCTGGACTCTCCCCAGTAAATCTCTGTCTTTTCTGAATTGGGGTGTCCAAAACTGGACACAGTACTCGAGGTGGGGTCTCACCAGTGCAGAATAGACGGGGAGGAGAACCTCCCTTGACCTGCTTAGACACACTTTTCCTAATGCATCCCAGGATGTCATTGGCCTTCTTGGCCACAAGGGCACATTGTTAGCTCATGGCCATCTTCCTGTCTACCAGGACCCCCAGGTCTCTTTCTCCAGAGCTGCTCTCCAATAGATCAGCCCCCAGTCTGTACTGATACATGGGGTTGTTCTTCCCCAGATGCAGCACCTTACACTTGCTCTTGTTAAATTAATTCAATTTCTCCCTGCCCAGGAGGGAGGTTTTTCTAATTCCCTGTCTGCCTGTCACCAGACTCATCCTCCCTGATTCACTTTTATCTCTTAAAGGGAAAGTAAGTGGAAAGGGAATCGCCTGTCCTTTCACAATCTAACTCAAAAATCACTGCTTGTAACTAGCCCCAAACTTATGTCAGTACATTAACTATCATCCAAAGATTTTATTCTTTAAAATTTCTCTGTTCTGTGCTCATTCAGAACCCATCAATAATAGTCACAATTTTCGCACCCATTTGACTTAAGAAATCATGTCCAATTAAGTCTATAAGGACATTGGCAGTGTAGGGTTAATGGCTGGACTTGATGATCTTGAAGGTCTCTTCCAGCTAAATCATTCTGTGATTCTGTGACATTCATGATATAGGGACGAGTTTCAACTCATGAGCCATCTTTAAGAGAAAATTGTACGTGGTGTTTACTGATAGCAGTTGCTTGCACACCACCAATTCCAAATATTCCTGTTGGGGCTAGAATTGATTCCCAATGTTGTGGCAAATAAATTCGGGGGATAATTGTTACATCCACACAATGATCATTTTCAAAATTATTTTTTCTCTTTTTGGATTTTGTATTTCTACTGTTTCCTCCGGTTTTCTGTTCTGAATATTGAGCGCTAGTAACACCTCTGGAGCCCATGTGGAGCCAAACCCTCCTTTCCCTCTAAATCTTTTCCCAGTGCAAGGGACTCAGGCTTCAAAGGGTACCAGTTGAGTTATTCGTGCTCCTTTTGAAAAGGTACCTGGTGGTGTGGGGGTGTAAGCCATTATCATAATAGTTCCCGTGAAATCAGCATGGATCACTCCTGGAACAACAGAAATAATTTCTGGCAGTACTTATACCAATGATATGTTTTTGAAGGTTCACAAGTATTCACTGATGGCACTCTAAATTCATTTTTTTCCATGTCTAGGTCTGCTAAGGGAATAGTATGCTACTCAATGGAAGTTGTGGAATTGTCAGTAAACAAAGCAACAGAAGCATTCAACAAATATTTTTGTTCTATATTGGAAAATATATATAAGATGATTTTCATGATAGAGATAACTTATAGTGATTAACGCATTCTTACAATGTCAGTGTCCCAAAACAACTCTGTAAGTTATATGTTCTAAAATCCCCGCATGTTTCTCTAAGTCCCGGTTCTCAGTGTGATGCTATGGGGTAGATCATGTCCTTGGATCATGTGTAAGAATGAATGTATTTTACCTGCACATTTGACATGAGTGTCACTCCCTCATCAAAGCTGGACAATGTTCTAACACTACAGTTCTAACATGGGTGCATTGAAAATGCTGAGGGTATGCTTCAAGATGATGGAAGGCTCTGAATGATGGAAGAGTCTTACTCTCTTACTGAGAGGTGCTGGTAAGTATTCTTTATTTTTGTAATGGAAAACAAAAAAAACCAAACCACAAACAATAAGGAAATAGTAATAAAAAGATAATAAATTATAAGTAAGATTTTATATTAATGTAATTTCTATTATGTGAGTTGCCTTCTACAAGTGTTTTCCTATCCTCACTAACTCTAAAGGGACCAGGGGTGCTTAGGCTACTAATTCAGACATATCCATTAAGACTGTAAAGTATGATTTGAGCTGAAATTGCTTTTCAAACAGCAGGGTCAAATTTACTCCTTTAAAATCAGAAGTATGGTTAAAGAATTGGAAAAAACTTTACAGTTGAGAAACTCAGGAAGTTCAACTTATTTTCCTTGCTACAAAAAGGTCAAAGGGTCACTTAATTACAGCCTGACATTACCTGCAGGAATAAGCTCAGTAATGACTTCTCAACCTGGCCAGCAAAGATAGAACAAAAGTCAGTGTCTGGAAACTGAAGATAATTCACACAAAAAAACAAATTTAATTATTGGCAGACACAATAAACAATATTTATCAAGGTGGCTGCTGATCCTTTAAGAAATGCAACCTCAAAATCAAAATTTACTTATTTAAAAAAAAAAAATAAATGCTGTAAATCAGGCAGCAATCAAGGAAGGAACATGAGTTGTGCCATGCCACATCCAGGCCAGTGTCTCACACTGCCCAGTAATCTAGGAATCTATAAACCCACTATCCTGGAGATTTCTTACTATGATCTGTTTAAAGAAATGATTATGTACATGCTTATCATGGTGACATTTAATCACTGTTAATATATGCATAAGGTTCAAATCAGAGTAATTACCTTTTTTTCCAACTCCATCCTCTCATATGATTTGCTTCTGCCTCTCCCAGCGCTCATGTTTTGAAACTAATTCTCATTATCGAAAGGACTTTCCAAAGCAAACACAGCAGTGTAGCACTTTCTAATATTTATTTTGTGTTCTCAAAGGAAAGGCAATAGAACTAGGGTTTTTCTGGGGAGAGAGAATTCTTCTAAAAAGGTTATTGTGTCCACGGTAGCTTTAAAATGTCCCCCTGCCCTTTTACTGAATCCAAGGACCGGGTCCATGGGCAAAAAGGATTGTTGTGTAACCTACTCTGGTAGCAACAAACTGCTTTGATGCCAAACTGCAGCAGGAAACTGAAAATGAAAAGGGTGTTCATATACTAAGGTAAAGATACATAGTTTTTATGGTCACCATGATCCTCTCTCTAGTCTCCTTTCCTACATAATTTGGACAAAAAAACCCAACAACAACAAAGACTAAGAAAACTACAAC
Source organism: Ceyx cyanopectus (assembly GCA_013401355.1). Lineage (NCBI taxonomy): Eukaryota > Metazoa > Chordata > Aves > Coraciiformes > Alcedinidae > Ceyx > Ceyx cyanopectus. The sequence goes on from VYZU01072392.1 coordinate 8,123, forward strand.
ACAAAACAACCACCCAAAAAACCAACACAACAACGACCACAAAATGCAAAGCTTCTCTGTCTCCTGCTTTCAGGTGTTTGACTGTATGGAGAGGACCCATCACCCATTCCCCACACTTGTCTGATGTAAATAGTCAACTTGAAGGGGCTGGTAGCTCAGCAGACTTGTAGCACACTGTGTACATTCACATCATTATCATCCACCCAGATTAGTAGCTGAGTGCTGCTGGTTACGGACAGCCTGGGAGTAAGTATGGACCTTGCAAGATATGGGTGAGTTGCTGACTCCATCGTAGACTCCTTGCCTGACCTTGGAACTGTAGCACTGTCAGCCTGCCTGTTTAAAAAGTTAAGATAATATGACTTGTCTGTCTCACAAGGATTTTGGGAGGTCAGAGGCACTGTTTATTAGAGATAGCTATAAAGTAGTATGGTGAGGAAAAAGCTAAGTAAATATCGATGTTCATGTAACCTCAGTTAAAACACTACCCATCTTGTTAGATGAAAGGACACTTAAAGTCCATCACTCCCTACAACACCATGATATAGTTCGTACATTTCCTGTATTTCAGAAGTGAAAAAAATCTCAGTTGTGATGGAGATGCAGAGGAAAAACCCACAGTGACTGAGCACAGGGCACAGCACAGTGTGGGTTTTGCTGTGATTTATAATCTCAGGCATGGAAAGGAACTATTAAGTGCTGCCTTGGTCTCTTAAGTGCATCACTTAGCCCAGTGATGAAGCTGGGAAACCTTGGGTAGAAGTGAAGGTCCCAAGGAGCACACGGAGACATAGCTGCTTCCAAGGGACATGCTCAGGAGCACATGCACATGCCGCACACCATACAGACACTGTAAGAGGTCACTTAACTGGGGCTTTACAAATATTTTCAAAGTGCTTTACAAACAATTCATTAATAGATGACATATTTTTGCTAAAGGCACAACCAGCTCAACCAGATTTTATTGCAGGTGTAAATAATACTGAGACAATTTAAGTGCGAGCCTGATTTCTCTACTCCTAATCCCTCCTCCCCTTGTCATGTTAAAGGTCTTCTTAATCATCCAGTCTTTCTCCTTCAAGTCCATGGATGCTTTATCCACACTTACTTATTTTACAGATTTTATGCAGATATATACAAATGCAAGGTACCTAGCAGTCCCCTCCAGGTTTCTTGGCCCCAGTGAAAAAACGAACAATACTAAAGCCCAGATGTTACTCAGCAGCCAGTGGTGCAATTTAACTCATTAGAAAGAAAAGGCAGCGGCTTAAAAGGCCACCCTGGACATTTTTAACCTGGCACTGAAGCTCCCTTGGCTGAAGAGAGACAGGATGAAGCGAGAGCAGGGCTGGGCCCCAACACGGATGGGGAGGTCTCAGGTCCACTGTCCCTGGGGCGCTGGACTTGCGTGCCACGGGGAGCCTCCATGACCGGCACCCATGCTGGTGGGGCACAGTGGAGACACCGGTTACTGCACGTATGTCTCCCAGAGTGAGAGGCACGCAGGAGGGAGGGACAGAGATACCTGTTGTGGGGAGAGGGGATGTGGACAGGGCTCCCCGGGGTGCTTCTAAGGGGCAAAGATAAGGGGTGCAGGTAGGGGTTGTCCAGGGAGGAGACGAGGATAATCTTGGCAGAAGCAGTGGGATGCAGCCAGGGGGAAGTGCGCTTCTCGGAGGTGGGGGTGCGTGTCGGGGAACAACTCCTCGATACCGGGGGGCTCAGGTAGGATCACCCATCCCCAGGAACGCGGCGGGGGGCGGGGGCTGGGGCGGAGCGGGTACAGCAGCGCTGGGAGGGCACGGGGAGGTACCGTCCCTCCCCTGGGCAGTTTCTCGGCGAGGCTGTTTAATAGCGGAGACGCCCTCGGCCCCTCCCCGTTGGACCCGGCCCGTGCGGCACGGCGCGGCCGGGGCCGGGGCCGGAGCCGGGCCGGGGCAGGTGGGAAGCTGGTGGGGCCATGGCGGAAAGCGGCGGCGGGGCGGCCGGCCGAGCCTGGCAGCTGGCCGTGCTGCTGGCGGGGCTGCTTGGCGGAGCGCGGGGTTTCGGCGACGAGGAGGAGCGGCGCTGCGACGCCATCCGCATCGCCATGTGCCAGAACCTGGGCTACAATGTCACCAAGATGCCCAACTTGGTGGGACACGAGCTGCAGGCGGACGCGGAGCTACAGCTCACCACCTTCACCCCTCTCATCCAGTACGGCTGCTCCAGCCAGCTCCAGGTGGGTTCGGGGCCGCGGGTGTGCCTTTTGTACATGGGCAAGGTGGGGACAAGCTCTGCAGCGCCCAGACTGGCTGCCACCCACTCTAGTCTCGTCCCTATCTCCCCGGTTTCGTCCAAAAGGAAAAAACTCCGAAAGCCCCGCTGCCTTGTAGTGCCGTTCCTGGCTGCCTGGGGAGAGCACGGTTGATCCCGGGCGGAGGTGGGAGTGGGGCAGTGCAGCCTCGGGAAGGCGGCGGGTGGCCCGGCGAATTATCGCGGTGGGGAGCAGTCCTCCCCTCTTGTTTGGGAAAGCTGGGCCCCCCGGGGTTCTGCCGGCTCCCTGCCCTTCCTTTCTGGTGCATCCGAGGTGCTGCGCCGCTCCTAAAGGAGAAGCCGAGGGATCGGGCTCCTGAGAGCTGCTGGCTTCTCGAGACCTCCTCCGAGAGTTCCACCGCATGAGTTGCTTTCCCAGGCGAATGGCAAGTTCTTTGCCTTCCCCACGGGCATGGATTTCATCAAACAAAAACTAGCTTGTTTCTTGGGGCAGAGTTCCCGATTAGCACGCAATCCCGTTTACGCTGTCGTGTCGCAGAATTGTGACTATTCAAAAGCAGAGAAAAAGGCAATGTTTTATTACTGTTGTAAATACGCGTGTGACTTTACGGTAAAAGAAAAAGGCATTCTTCTGCGAGGATTGTGAACCTAAGTAATCCAATAAATGCCTTTTCTTCTGTTTGTTTGTTAGCTATAATAATCAGGCAGTGTCTAGAAAAAAATTACTTATTTGCTTAAATAACTTTTTTTCTTCCTTATATTGCACACCTGATGTTTTAATAAGGCTAAATCCCACTCACTTTATTGTAACTATGGGCTAAATTTATATGGAACTAATCTAGAGGGTGAAATGCTCAGGCTTTTGCTTAGGAGCACATTTGAACTGAAAGAAGAAAATGTTTTGTTTGTTGTTTTTGTTTTGTGGGTTTTTTCTCCTTTGTTTTTATTGTTCTTGGCTTATTTATTTTATGCTACTTCCTATTTTTTTTTTAAGTCAAATTGACAAATATTACTGCTAAAAAAGCAAAAAAAACCACCCCAAACTTGCTATATTTTGACCTGTTTAATTTTCTTCTAACCCACTTGTGATTTCTTTCTTTCAGTTCTTCCTTTGTTCAGTCTATGTCCCGATGTGCACAGAGAAGATTAACATCCCCATAGGTCCCTGTGGTGGCATGTGCCTCTCTGTCAAAAGAAGATGTGAACCTGTTTTAAAAGAATTTGGGTTTGCCTGGCCAGACAGCCTAAACTGCAGCAAATTCCCACCCCAGAATGATCACAACCACATGTGTATGGAGGGCCCAGGAGATGAAGAGGTTCCCCTTCATAGTAAGACCTCCTTGCAGCCTGGAGAAGAGTGCCACAGCATGGGATCTAACTCGGATCAGTACATCTGGGTGAAGAGAAGCTTGAACTGTGTCCTGAAGTGTGGCTACGATGCTGGTCTCTACAGCAGGTCAGCTAAGGAATTCACAGATATCTGGATGGCTGTGTGGGCCAGTCTTTGCTTCATCTCAACTGCCTTCACAGTCCTGACCTTCCTGATTGATTCATCCAGATTTTCCTACCCAGAGCGCCCAATCATATTTTTGAGCATGTGCTACAATATTTATAGCATTGCTTATATTGTGAGGCTAACTGTGGGCCGGGAGAGGATATCCTGTGATTTTGAAGAGGCAGCAGAACCTGTTCTTATCCAAGAAGGTCTTAAGAACACAGGATGTGCTATAATTTTCTTGCTGATGTATTTTTTTGGGATGGCTAGCTCCATCTGGTGGGTTATTCTCACATTGACGTGGTTTTTGGCTGCAGGACTCAAGTGGGGTCATGAAGCTATAGAAATGCACAGCTCTTATTTCCATATTGCAGCCTGGGCTATCCCCGCAGTGAAGACCATCGTCATTTTAATTATGAGACTAGTAGATGCAGACGAGCTCACTGGGCTGTGCTATGTTGGGAACCAGAACTTAGATGCACTGACAGGCTTTGTTGTTGCTCCGCTTTTTACCTACCTGGTTATTGGGACTTTATTCATTGCAGCAGGACTAGTGGCCTTGTTTAAAATCAGGTCTAATCTTCAGAAAGATGGAACTAAAACTGACAAACTGGAAAGGCTGATGGTCAAAATAGGTGTCTTTTCAGTTCTGTACACTGTCCCAGCAACGTGTGTCATTGCCTGTTATTTCTATGAAATCTCCAACTGGGCTATTTTCCGCTACTCAGCAGATGATTCTAATATGGCAGTGGAGATGCTAAAAATCTTCATGTCCCTCCTGGTGGGTATTACATCAGGTATGTGGATCTGGTCAGCCAAAACTCTGCACACATGGCAGAAGTGCTCGAACAGACTGGTGAACTCAGGGAAAGTAAAACGGGAGAAGAGAGCAGACGGTTGGGTGAAACCCGGGAAAGGGAACGAGACTGTGGTATGAGAAAAGGATGACAGACCAATGGTCTGACTGCTTTCCCCTGGAGGACTGATAGTGTGTAAGCTTTGCAGTGTAAATACTGGGAGTAGAGTAGGGAGCTGATTACACAACCTGTCTCTGGGGGATGGGAAAAAAAAAAGCCTTAAAGAATAAAAGAATAAACAGCAAAAAGATCATGCTGTAGATGCAATAGCCATAAACCATGCTGCCCAAAATAGGAAAGCCCAGGGTGGCTTTAAAAAGCTGTGAAATATCCAAAAACATTGTATTTTTTTTCTTTTTTTTTCTTTTTTTTTAGGAAATAATAAAAAAAAAAAAGCACGATGCAATATACTGAAGTCTTTAGAAGCTGAGGGACTGTAGCCCAAAGCTGTGGGATGTTTTATTTTCATTGTTTTATAGCTGATGGAGGGAAGGTGGTCTGGGGCCAAATTTTGGACTGTTTTAGGGTCCAGTTATCAGAAGATGAAGACCTGAGTTAGATGTCCTCTTTCTGACTTCAGCATTTCTGAAGGAAGTGCTTTGCTAAGGTTGTGTCTTTATGCCCTGGGGAATTCTGTTGCTCCCATATGCTGCACAAGTCATCCAATGATCAGATCCTTCAGCAAATACCAAGTGTACTTTTCAGGTCTGAGAGTCTGAGATGAGTAAGATGATTCTTTAAGTCCTAATAATAATTTGGACTCATTTGCTGTCTGTAGCCTGGTCTGACTTGAGCGTTGATACTGCCTTGAGCGTGAATTTGGACTTTCCTAGGTCCATTCCACCTGAATTATTCTGTGGTTCTATCAGTATTTCTAGCTTTTAAAAAACTTGGTTCGAGGCCATTATCATAAGTAGATGAATTGGCGGGAGCTGGGAAACTTTTTATGGTCTTCTGCATTGAATATGTTTATCTGTCTGCCTCTGTTCCTGTCTCTTCAGGTGCTCCTGCTATTTCCAGCAGACTACTTCATTCATTTAATAGCTTTATTTAAAGTCTTACATTAGAGTGTTCCTTCTTCCAGGAAAGATTAAAATGGATTGAGGGTCTCTTCAAACAATGCCAGTTTTCTCCAAGTAAACTTATCTGTCTCTCTCTGGAGACCAATTGCATGAAGCAATTATGTCTTAATATATTTCATTCAGTGTGATGGTATCTCTGCAGACGCCAGTCGGGAGAATTGAAATGTTAAGTTCCTTGGCAACCTCATGTTCACACAGATCAGTTGTATAATTATGTGTGTAAGTTACAATTAAAAGAACATTCTCAGCCCATGACATCACAGTACAGCTGACTGCTTCACAATGATGCTCCAGTTGCTCACTGAAAGACATGGAGATTTTTTTATTTTTTTTTTTAAATATGTATTTACATGCAGAATGTGAGCAGGCATTCAGTCCTCAGGAATGACAAGAGACATTTCCAGCTTTTGTAAAGGGATCCTGAGAGAAGAGATCAAACTTGTTGGTGAAAAATGTTTCATAGCAACTGTTGAGGAGGCATTGGCTTGTGCTCATGGGGAGCTTGAACCTCGTGTCAGGGGCTTGTTTTGCTAATAAGAAAGGTGATGCAAATAGAAATAGCCCTTAAGAGAACACTGTTCTGATATTCTATCCCTTTGAAGGACCTATGATTTTATCTTTGTGCCCTAAACTTTAGCTTAATTTGTTTGTCTGGAGTTTGGTCAGCTGCAGAGGATCCCCCTGGTCCCCAACTTGCATAAGCTTCAAGGGCAGCTGAGAACAGGCACTGCTTTATTACAGACCTCACTTTTCACACAGGTGTCCCATGTGCTTCCCAAACCACAATTCATTTCAGCTCTGGCTGTGAGCACTAATCTGTCCCAGAAGCATGTATTGTTTCAATGTCAATGTTGAAACATGTGCTAGAGCACTTTGTTTCCTAAAAAAAAAAATAATAATAAAAAAAAATCCAAACAAACCCTAATTGCAGTCTTTGTGGTTGGGCTTCCTCTCCAGCAGAACAAGTGATAACTTGACACATTCTGCTTAAGACACACAAGCATTGTCTTGGCCAACACCATGTACTAGCCAAGCCTTTTCAATCCTCTCCATGAAGTCTCCTGCTATTATTGTTAGGTTTCAATCTGGTTATTCCTCTATGGACAAGGAGTTCTGAAGTAGATATTAAGATGGCTGAGCTTCTGCATTATGTGATAACTTCTCCTGGTGCAGCAAGTGTTGTGAAGTCAGCCCATAAGTGTTGACATTCAAGGCATGCGGGTGCAGTATGAGCCTTTCCTTGTATCCTAGTATTGGGCTGTGCAAAGATGTTACATTCACTCAAGTGTCCTTTACTCTGAAATGGTTTGGATACTCTCCTGACCCATGTTTGACCTGACTGATTCAATAAACAATGTTCTTAACCATGTTATGAACACAGAAGTGAATGTTAAGTGATACATTGTTATCAAATCTCTGCCTGTGACGTCAAGAACTCTGACAAACGGATGTTCTCAGTTACTTGAGACATTGGAAGTGAGTTGGGTGAGGATAACACTGTGTAGCTGTATGAGGGACCTGGGAGGATATTCCATTACAGAATGTGTGGGACCTAAATACTGTAGGGAGAAGGTGAGCAGGGGAGAGACACCAGCTACTGTTCCTGAAGGAACATCTTTCCCAAGCATTCAGAGGGACACTGTACCAACCCAAAGTGAGATTATCTGTTGTGGAGTTGAAACAGTTTCAAACATGTATCCATCCACATGCATTTACTTTGCTCCATTTTGGGACTGTGTGAGTGGGAAGTCACAGCAGAGAGCTTAAGACCCAGCAGTTGCAGAGACTGGGTATCTGAAACTCCTGTGTTCTTTCATTTCAATATTGTTATGGGTTTAAAGCGAAAAAATGTGTGACTAATACTGTCTTGGAAGTGCAGTTGCTGTGGTTATACAACTAGAAACTGTACAGCAGCTACCTTCCTTGTGCAATCCTTGCTCCTTTCTCCCCACCCCTGATATATGCTCTTTTCACTGCAGTTTTCAGAAGCATCTGTCAGAGAGGTACAAGCTTAGCTCTTACATTAGATGTTAGCTCCTTTTTCTGAATTTTAAGGAAATAGACACTGATTATTTTGGGGTGTACAGAAAATATATCTACTTTAATGTATGTACTGTAAATTTCTAATTTATCACTGTAAAAAAACCAAACAACTTTGCTATTTAATTTTTATATCAAAATAAAATTTTAACCTCTGTGGATAACAAAGGTATTCCTGGCAGTCCTACCATTTTTGGCGAGTTTGTTTCTTAGATTTGATTTATTATTGTTGGAAATGCTTTTTTTCTCCTGAAGGAAGAAAGACTGATATAATCAGATGTGGTGGAAGGGATGCTCCAGATGGGTTAATCCAGCATGGTTGGATCTAAATGTGGGTTTTGAGTAGCTGAGAACAAAACATCCTTAGGCAACATTGAAAGTACACAAGTGCTTCAGGGTTTGTACGTGAGGTGAACAGAAACACTTCCAAAGATGGCACACAGGTCCCGGCTAGCTGTTGGCTGGGGATGGCACTGGAGCTTTGGGCTTGTCTGAGCATGTCCCCAGAACCAAATGGGAGTTCAAAGATGGAAGCACAGCCATCTAATGTGGCTCCAAGGGAGAGCCGAGCCTTCTGCAAGCCTCCTGTAATGTAAAAAACCTCACTTTTATTTCACATAGTATGGAATATGTACATCCATAGATGCACTGAGCATTTCCATCAGGGGTGTATAGTGAAAGAGGGCAGCAGTGACACCTGAATGTTGAGTATATAAGAACTATTAGGGGCTTTTAGAAGGTGCAAATTCTGCTCTTAGTACCGTAATCAAAATGAGTTTACTTCCGGGGTGTAATTTCAGCCCTTCAGAGAACAGATTCAACTGATTTATCTACATTTTCTACATTTTGGGGGGTTGGGTTTTTTTGGGTTTTTGGTTTGTTTGTTTTTAATTAAGCTTATTAATGCTCTGCTTATTTTTCATTCCCTTTGTCATTTCTGTTCACAGTTAGAATGTATGGTGGCAGCTTGGAGTTCCTTCCTTTTGTGGGACCAAAAGGAATTCCTTCTTTTTGTGTCTACATCCCTTCACCAGTTTCTCTGATACTGATACTAGTTCCAAACCTACTTAATCATCTCCATCATAAAGCATTTTGTGTGCAGGTTTTCTTAATTAGCATAATGTTATTCTAACAAGAACCTAAATCAGATTCAAGTGGATAATAGTGAGGATGCACTGTAAAGAAGACAGCAAGAATTATCACCTGTATATCTGTAGATAATCAAGTTTTGCAAAGCAGCATGTAAAACTGGAAATTAGAGTGATTTGCTCATGCCTTTGGCAGCACATCACTGTAATATTCTCAGCTTGGTGATTAATGAGATCTGTGAAACTTATAATTAGGGATCTTTAATATAGCTACAGTTAAATGTAACAAACATTAAAAAAAAAAAAAAAAAAAAAGAGCTTCTGGGGGAGGAAGCAGAATTTCCCTTTTGTCTTGGGTCTATTCATACCACCAGAGATTCTCAGGCAAAGCGTTCAAGATTATGTTGGCTGCTCTAGGTCTCTCTGATAGACACTTGCTCTTATGCATATCCCCTACATTGGGTCTCAGAGCATCATTTATGTGATGGTGAATTGCTGAAGTGGCTTCAACTGGGGGGAAATGTCCCCAAGCCACCGGGATGAAAAATCAGTGCAGGTTTACCTATGGCAGGGTATATGTATCTTTATACAAAACTCATCAGAAGAAAAACAATCTTTATGAGAACTTTTAAGATTGTTTCACTGTTTAGTCTGGGGCTCTCTTTATACTTGGTTGGCTGGTTTTGTCTTTTTTTTTTCTTTTTTTTTTTTAACCTGTCTTTAAAGGGAGCAAATGTTAATGAATTTGTAGCAAATGAGACCAGAGTTCTGCTGCTAGAAATCAGGAGCATCCTAAGCTCCAATAATGCAAATTATGAGACTCCTGGCTTCAATGGTGGAGTTCCCACCATACCCCCTCCATCCTCAGCCACTTATACCCATAACTGTACCACATTTCAGATCTTCCTTCCTTTTGCCAGTACAACTATTTTTGGTGCTATGCTGCAAAGCAGGTCAGCAAAAAGATTTGGGTTAAAAATAGCTATCAGAGTTTTTGCCTTGTTTGATACTGAAGATTTATTTTTAACTTGGATCAGTGATCCAAGCAGCAGCCCCACCAAGAGCTGTACTTGCACAGCAAGGCAGCATGAACTGCTGTGGGAGGAGGGATCTGGCTTACATTACCTTGTCTTCCAAAAACAGCATCCCATGGAGGTGCTCACCAAGCCCTTTTGCACCATCATTCCCATGAGGCTAGAGCTGTGTCTGCCTACAGGGATGCAGGAATGGGTGAGAGACAAGCAGCAAGTACCTGACCACCAACAGCTTTCCCACCCTCAGCTGAAAGAACAAATTCTTTAGTAAGGTTGTTGGTAAGTCCTCAAGATTGATGTCTGGCTTGGGATGATTGAGTCCAGCTTTGAAATGCTCCCCTACAGGTGAAAGCCCCATAGCAGCCATGTCACTGATGGTCCACAGTGGCCTTTTTCGCATGTTTGGGCTAATTGATTCATAATATATGCCAGGAGGTTGCAGTCTCTGTCTCAGCCAAGGATGGTTCAACCGGACTACCAAATATGAATGTAGTTTGAGTACAAAGCAGAGTATCTCTTCATGCTTGCAAAGGCTACGCTGGCTGCAACAATGATGAAGTGCATCCTGGTCCAGTCTGGAGCTGCATTGTGCCATCTTCCCACTGTGCCTTTCCAGGAAGCATGGATGAAAGGATGGGTGTAGATCAGGCAGCTCCCAGCTGATGCTGAGCTGGTACAGTAGATCCCATATCACTGTTTCCTGCAGCTGGGAAATTATTTCTGGCCAGAGGTCCTGCACATCCTGGCAGACTCCAGCTGTTTTAACAGCTTTGTGTTGTTAACGACCAGATGTTTTGTTTTACACTCTGGGAACAGTCACCATGGGGTTGGAAGAACACTAAGGTGGCTTAGAGAGCAGCAGCAGCAAATGAGGACTCTCATGCTAAGGGATCACTGAGATACTATTGTTCTGTTTTCCTAGTTTTTTGCAGAAGCAGCCCCCCCCAGTTCCAGATGTACAACACTAGAAGAAACAGGTTAAACTCCAAGAACGAAAATTATTGCACTGCAATGTTTACTGTAATTTGTAACACTTGGTCTTCTGGCTGTGTTTATGTGCCAGAAGCAAAAGTGCTGATTAATTAGATCTACTTCAGAGGGCTCTGAAGTGAGATGTAACTTCAATTTCATCTATTTTCTAATCAATGGTTTAAAATGTTAAAAAAAGCCACAATTACCCATGGTTTGTCAATACACTGGTGAGATAAATATCTTCACTTCATATTTCCATCAGCTGGTTTCCTGCCTGGTTCTTCCATTTCCTGAGCTTACTCTGAGGAAGAGAAAAACATCCTTCCTGCAAAATCAGTGCAAATAATTTGACAAGCTGCTTCCACAATATTTAGGTTTAAAACATTGCTATGCAAAGAAACAGGTTGGCATTAAATGTTTAGTGGTTGAAGTACTTTCTTCTGAAACACATAGGAGACACTCTCACTCAAGTGCTTGGTAAGGGATGATAAGCAAAGTGCCATGGAAAGGCAGGAACTGAGTCTTTTCAGGGATTTCTCTTGCATCTTTTGATCTTTTGCTTTGCAACAAGGGGTGGCTGACATCTAGTGGCAACTGCACCCTTGGCCCCAGCCCCTCACCGCTGCCCAGCAACCCCACTCCCCCAGAGGGTTGCTGGAGGCAGATTTTCTTTTCCTGGCATTGCAGGTCTGGGATACAAAGCAGGAAGCTGCTGCCGGACTGGGGCCCCTCACCTCCACCCACTCCCCAACCTTGCCAGACTTGCCTCAACCCTCAATTGCATCGCTCCCAGGAGGGTTAATATCTCTTTGGTAAGACCAACGCTGCTGTAGGCTTTTATAGAATGGTTTGGGTTGGAAGGGACCTTTAAAGGTATCTAGTTTACCATACCTACAGTGAGCAGGGACAGCTTTAACTAGATCAGGTTGCTCATAACTCCATCCAACCTGACTTTGAATATTTCCAGTGAAAGGGGCGTCTACTTCCTCTCTGTTACAGTGTATCAATACCCTGGCTTTCTCCTGGCTCTTAACATTGAATCTGTTAAATGGATGTTCAGGGGAAGTGGGGTGCAGCAACAGGAGGACTGTCCATACTCTCCCTCCATCAAGGCTCCAAACCAACATCTGGAAAGCAGAGGGCAAAGTAGCTGCTGGTGGTGAAGGCTTTGCCTGGCAGCATGTGTACCAGCTCTGGGTCATGGCTGATGGTATGTACCAAGTTCATCAGATAAGGAAATCACAGGCTTACCCTCTGTTTAATATTGATCTCTCCTTCTTGCTCAGCCTTGGGCTCAGGAATGGCATGGCATGGCATTAGCAGGTTGTTAACATTGCTCACAGAGGAAAAGTAAGATCCAGCATCATGGTAGCATGGCAAAAGTGCCAAAGGAACACCTGTTCCCTGCTGTGCAGAAGCCAGGTGCATATATACTCCAAAAAGGTCGTTCAAAAGATTTAACATGATCTCTTCCTTGACCTCATATTAGTTATGCTTAAAAGAAATAGGACTGGGAAAGCACAGCAGAAAGGAGAGTCCCCAGCCTGAGATGATAGCTTTTTTCTGCTGCCATTTTCTGGCAGGCCCCAGGCAGAAAGTGAAATACATTTGCAAAGACATATGCAAGAGAACAGCAGTAAAACCATGCATCTTTTTGAAAGGTAGGGACTGCAGGAAAATGGGGAAGGAATGTTCTCAGAGGAGGAGGGATATATATATATATAAAATGCTGAAAGAATCAACTACAGAGGCCTCAGCATACAAAAGTTATGACAAACAATAACACCATTCCACTCACCAAACAATCATGTTTCTACAGCTGTGGTCTGAGTGAAGCCAAAAAAAGTTAGGAGCTATCCCTGCTTCCCTGGAGAACAGTTTTATAACCAAAGCAGGGGCAGGTCTCATCCTGCAACACCAGTAATTCATCTTGTCAGTGTTGGTAAAGCCAGACCTCAGTTTGCCATGGGAGGAGCAGGGTTTCTCTTCTGCAACCCCATGAGGTCCCTCCCTCTCTAAAATGTCCAAGATGCATCTGCCAAAGAGAGCCCTGCCAGATTCAGGATATGTTGGGATGCTGAACAGGGACACATCCCTTCCTTTTTTTTTTTGTCTTTTTTTTTTTTGGCTGTGAAAAGCCAATCCTGAAACATGTGATCACGAGCCCAGTCCTTCTTGCTTGAGTGGCCTTTACAGTAGCTGTGCTCTGCATCCCTGTGACCCCCTTCTGCAGCCCAGGCTGCTGCCAGGAGTCAGGATTTTGCAGTCCCATTCCCAAACCTGCTACTGAGCTGCTGTCTTATGTCACAGAGGGGATGACCTGGCCATGGCAGACTAAGACAGAGAGAAGGATTCAAGAACTGGCACAGCTGTTGGGACATAAGTGATGATAGGACAAGACAAAATGGCCTCAAGTTGCATCAGGGGAGGTTTACATTGAATATTAGGAAAACTTACTCATGGAAAGGGTTGTAAAGCATTAGAACAGGCTGTCCAGGGAAGTGGTGGAGTCATAATCCCTGGAGGTATATCCCTGCAGTAGATGTTGTGCTGAGGGACATGGTTTAGTACTGGAGTTGACAGTGCTGAGTTAACAGCTGAACTCAATAATCTTAAAGGTCTTTTCCAATCTAAATGATTCTATGATTATTCTGTGATACCACATAGCATAGACACACATAGGACCGCCATACCTCTGCTATAGCAACTGAAGCAGAAGAGGCACAAGGTTTTAAACATGCAGATTTGAAAGCCTGTCCCTACAAGCTCAGTAGAGCCCAACTAACGTCCTAGTGACAGAAGAAAGACCAAGTTTGAGGATCTGTTGGCCCAAAGAGGCACACAGCATGGGGTGAGAAGGAGAAAAATCTCCATGCAAATAGATCCACAGAAAAAATAAATCCTAGCTCTTCTCATCCCATTCCCTACTGCATATATTTGCTCATCACTCCTCATTTAAGGAGGCAAATAGATTTCTTCTACAGGAAGAGAGGAAGAATCTGCCTTACTGAAAACCAAAAGGACTACAGAGTTCTTTCTCCATCTAATGTCTATAGCTCATCTACGTATCTTCACACAAATTTGACTAAGTGTAGTTTTTTAACTAATGCTAACATGAACATAGACAGTCTTTATATATTCCTGTCTCAGAATCATATTCTTAATTAATACAAAGGGAAGTGATTGTTGAGCCTGGGACTAGGAGGTCAGCATTTATGGACCTCAGGTTACATGTCTTTCTGAAAACCACCCCTATCTTCTAAATTTTTAGGAAGCACTAGAGCAGGTAGATGCAGGACTGCCACATGCCAATTACCAAAGGAGATGAAGCTGCTCTGCTGCACAGCAATACCAATGGTGAGGAGCATGTGGGATCCAAGGATGCTTTTCATGGTTAGCCAGGGCCTTTGGGGCAGATTTTGGAGATGTACAGATATGATCACCAAACCCAGAGTTTTGAGAAGCACACTGTGATCTTGTGCTAGCATGTTAATTACCCTGGATGCAGAAGAAAAAAAAGAAAAATCTCCTTAATAACACAGAGGTTGGAAAGCAAACTGGACTTGAGTCCTGTAGAGCAGAGGAAGGACCAAGGAAGACACCAGAAAGATGCAAACTCAACACTGTGGAAGGAGAGCTTGAAGATGCCCCACAGCATGGGAAGATGTCTGTCCTGGGGCCAGCCATGGCTGGTTGGCACTCCCACAAGGCTGCTGGTGAAGGGACACCATGGGACACCTCAGAATGTGGAGTGTTTAATCTGGGCATTGCTGCCCAAAGCAGATGAGGCAGCGCCCAAATCTCAGCCAAGCTGAAGGGTCAGTAGCTGCAGACAGAGGCAAAAACAGAGGGTGAAAAATTTTTAATAAATGTGCTATTTGCAAAGTGCATGTCTATCTACAGCTAATAGAACCATTTAGGTTGGAAAGGGCCCTTAAGATTCTTGAATCTAAACATAAACCTAATACCCTTTAGCCCTTTTTTATTTATGACTTAATGTGGTTTGATAACGTCACACTAGCAGGAACACTTTAAGCTGGCATTTGAACAGGACAAAACAAGCACATTTCAGGACAATCTATTACTGGCTTGGAGGTACTTGCCAGCTTCATGCCACTATCCATACTTTAAACCACTTAATATCTGCTGGAGGTGAGAGAAAGTTGTTTTGGCTGTGACTAGAGCAAAACATCTTATATCCTTGAAAGTAATAGCCATTTGTCTGGTAAATAAACAAACAAAAAAAAATTATTACTGGTCTTGGCTGAGTTCAGTAACCCCTGACTTGGCCATAAGTAACGATAAAATATTGATTATAATCTGATCACCACACAAATTCAGTTCCCAGAGGGCTGGGCTTGGTTCTGGTAGGTCTACCTGCAATTTGACAGGGCCCTACAAATCCAGGTTTTTTCTATAGTTATCACTCTTGAATAGGAACACATGAGGATAGGCATATTAATTTCTGTAATTTCACTAAAAAGCTGTGTTTTTAAAAATTATTCTACATAATTTGAATATAAATTTAGTTGGATCAGTTATCACACCAACTTCAATGAACAACTTTAATGCACCAACAGCATTCAAAGTGTTTCAACCTAAATTTTGTGGGAATAAATATAATTTGATTGATTACTCCTAAAATATTGACTCTGATTTGGAGTGTTTGTTCAGTGACCAGCCTCAGAGCACTCCGAAATCATAGGGGTGTTGTTTACTCGCTTGATGGATGCCAGACTGGGGAACAAGGGGAAAGCTTCAATAAATCATTCCTGACATGAACCTTGCAGAAACAAATTCCCAAGAGTATTTGTGTTAGTTCTGCCACCAGTGCTTGTGCAAACACTGCAGGGAAGGATTCGCAGCACTATCTTTCTGTGACTAGTTTTTCAAACAAAACTTCCCAATAGGCATTTCCAGGCAAAATCAATGGAACAGACAGGGATGAAGCAAAATGAGCTTTGTTTATTCAAACGATATAATGTGCATTATGCATGAAACTTGTAACATATTTTGGGATTGATTAAAAACAAAACAAAACAAAACAAAACAACAACAACAAAAAAATACACTGGATTATGCAACAAAATATAATTTTTATTTGTATAAATAACCAGGATGTTCCAAATGTCCATCTCCTGGCATCTGTACTTTTTCTATATGCTATTTTTAGTGTAATCTCTATCTACACCACAAAAAAAATCCCTACAGTTTGTTTTCTAGCATAGTCATTAAGATGGTGTACGTCAGGTCTCTTGATCTATCATGAGATATTGGTGAATATGGAACACTCTAACCTCTTTTTCTTAGGGCAGATACAGTAAATCAATAAGAAAGTGTGGGGTACAGATGTATAAATATTTTTTTTTTTTTTTTTTTTTAATTAAAAAAATCTCTGGATTAGTACCTTGTGTAAAATTGCCATAATCTCTTCAAGAACGGATTCAGCAAAACCTGTAACTGCAACAGCTTTATTGGAACATCACTCTGCGAGGATATGTGCCCACTTCCATTTGTGTTATGGTGGGACTGTGTCTGAGTAATGCTGCCTGAAGTCTGCCACCAGTGTCTCATCACCACAAAGCACTATCTGAGACTTGAAACCTTACTGTTGTGTCACCAATTTCAAAGCTGGGCTCTTAATTGCTGTGTGTTCCTGAACAGAAAATATTCTCTAACAGTGAACCCTGAAAACTCATTTTTAGATCCTGAGGGCCAGGTGAGTGCTTCCAGACTCCGGGTGAGACTTTGCATGTTCTAGAGAGTTTACATGAAGCTCAAATGCTTTCCCATTCTCCATTACTTCTGTTGAGAAGAAGCAGGAGAGTCTGGTTTCTGACACTAAATTACGTAGGAGGCTCTGACCTCCTTTGGGAAGCAGGACTTTGGCCCTGTTCACTGCTTTGAGAAGGCTGTGGGTTAGACTCTCCTGGAGTGTGACATGAGCGGAAAGCTGAGACCTGCACAGTCCTGAGGCAGTGTCCAGGAGACAGGGGACATTTGTGCTGTGACAGCACTGCTCTCTACCCCTACTCCCACACTTGGCTGCATCTCCCAGGGCTTCTGCCTGCTGGGCCACATACCCGTGGATGGAGAAGGGTGTCCTAAGGCAGCAAAAGCCAAAAGAAAACCTTTCCAGATGCTGTACCTGACATGGCTAAATAACACCAGTCTGCCCAGTCTGTGATAGACCTTTCCACCAAACATACCTCAGAGCCAGGGGAAGCTTTATTTCTCTGTAACACACAAAGTTGATCCCTTTGAGTAAGAGGTAGTGGACTGCCACCAGCACTAATTAATAAAACACCATGCTTTCCCAACTGCTCCTGTAACTTTTGCCACATGTTAAGCCCCTCAGCAAGGGTTTGGTTAAACAATTTCAGGGGTTCTTGTTTTTTGTTTGGGTTGTTTTTTTTTTCACAAAGATAGATTTATTTATTTTTTCTGCCTTTGAGTCTGGTGATGTGGGAAGAACCACCTGCTAAAAATGACCAGGGAAGTTTTCTTGTTAATTTGTCAAAGTCCCTGGGTAACTTGTTTGGTTTTTTTTTTTCATTGGCAGAAAGGTAAAAACAACTGATTGAAATGTGAGAAATGAGCATGTGAGCCTGACAGACCACACTGCCCACAAACCCGCCATCTCTCATTCATCCAGGCAGCTGCAGTGAGAGGAAAAGAAGTGGAGGTTTCCCTTCTGGGAACACCAGACTGGAAAAAACAGGCTAAGAGTCTGCACTTGCTGTTCAGCAGCAGAACCAGAGCAGCTCCATACCACCGAACACCAGTGGACTCTCCAGTATGTCCCACTTGCAGTGAGAGAATTTCCAGCAAAAGGCCACAAGGATGATGCAAGGAACTGGAGCATGTCTTCTATAAAGGAAGACAGAGAGAGCTGTGACTGTTCAGACTGGAGTAAAGAAGGGTCAGGGGAAATCTCATCATATATATATACATACGTAAAGGGAGGATGCAAAGAAGAGGGTTTTCATTTCTGAGTGGCCCCTTCCCTTTGGTGGCCACAGACTGGTGTGTTCCCATGGGTAACCTCCACCATGCCTGCAAGAACAAGTCTAGTAAACAAGACTGCTGTCAGCAGCAGCTGTCTGCATCATGTCTTGAAAATTTGTGGGGCTCTGCAAACTCAAGAAAGATTAAAGGCTGTGTTCCAGTTAACATCCTTCATGATCCTTTTGTCCTTACATTAATCCAGGAATGAGGAATAATGAACAAATTTGGCTGTCAGTTTAGATATGTGTAAGCAGTGTTGTCCTAAAAGCAGGCACACAGAAACCTCATCCCATCCCCTTTACTGAGGGAACCAAGAGGTGTATTTCTCCAAGTCCCAGGGTGCTCAGACTTCGATTAAATGCTGTGAGTGTTCAGTTTGATGAATTGTGTAGAAACCTTTTCTGTTGAAACAAGTGAAAAGGTTGCCCCTCAGGAGTGAAAGGACAACCTTATCCCAAGGCACAGACTTGAGCACTTGAAAGGAAGATAGAATTTGTCAAAATAAAGCAAGAATGTCTGGAATTTCACTTGGTTTCAGGGTACATAAGTGGACTCTGCAAGCAGAGAGGGGATGGTCAGAGACATCGCCCTGTCTGCTTCTTTGCTTTATGTATTCTCAGCTCCATGGCATTCAGCACCAGACACCCTTTGGGTCCTCATTCTCTTGATGCTTTTGAAAGGACAGATATAGTTTACACTGCTTAGATGGAAAAAAAAAAATAAAATAATAATTTAGATGCAAGTTCTTGCATAGAAAGGGTACATTTAAGTCCTAAATTATCACAAAGATTATTAGGATAAGTTAATCCTCCTGACAGAGCAAAAAGAAAAATAATTTCTGGCATCTCTTGGTTCAGGGTAGATCTGGGACTGTCTTCTCTTGGTTTCAGTGCAAAGGCTGAACATTTTGTAGATTGGTTCTGCTGGTGCCCTGCACAGGGCGCACATGAGCTCACCTTTTTTACTCAAAGGCTACAAAGGTGTGCTCAACTCTAAAACCTGTGTCTCTCTGTTGGCTTAACTGGGACCAACCAGTGAGCTTATGTGTTTGTCTACCTGTTCTGTTCCAGCAGCACAAATGCTCCCACTGCCTTGGCTCTGGGCAGATAAAGCAGCTTTGATAAGAGGTCTGTCAACTGCACATGTCATAATTCACCAAGCTGCCACACTCATGGCCAACTCATTTTATTTGCATTTTGCTCTCAGTGGTGTGAATTATGCCTCAGACAGTTCTTTCATTTGCTAACATTCTCACAGTTCCCCTGTGAAAGTATGTAACCCAATTCTTCCTTCTTATTGCCCTCATTGCCCCAGTTTTGTGGCCTTTCGGGGTAAGGTTCTGATACACCTCCTTAGCAGCTTCATCCTACAAATGGAGATATTTTAGAATTATTCAAGACTGTGACAATCTGTGACATGCAGGCTTCCGAAGGTGTCAGTCCCTTCTGAAACTGGAGACTTAGGTCTTGCTCTTTGCTACTGAAGATCAGTAGTGGCTGATCTCCTGACAATACATGACTGTCAACTTTTATACAAAATTTGCCACCCCCAACATTCTTCCTATGCCTCCTCAGGCCTTGTAAATCTTTCACCACAGTTTCTACAATATATTTACAAAGCTTTGTGACCTTTACCTGTAGCAAATAATTCCCCATGGTCTGATTTGTTTCTTTCCCCCTGCAGCACCTCCATCACCCTGCCATTGCCTGTAAATTATTTACCCAGAGCTTGCAGAGCACCAAGTGTCACCCTTGAGGCACGCATAGCTCCCTTGCAATCCTACTCTGGTTCAGACTTCCCAGATTTACTGGTGTCTTATTTAGATCTCCTTGTCTTCAATTACATCATCACTTGCTCCTCATCTTCAGGTAACTGGATGTGTTAGGCTCTGGACATGAATTTTGGTAACTGTAAGTGCAAATTGGGCTGTAGCTCCTGTGGATGGAGGAATGTGCCACTCACTGGCATGGAGTTCTGGGAGTGTACCCTGTTAATCATACTCTCACAGACATATATGTTTATGTATATATATATCTGCATGTGGCCACAAAGTTTGCATGCATTATTAGTACCTGGGTGCATTTTGCACATGAAG
This sequence comes from Ceyx cyanopectus, assembly GCA_013401355.1. Taxonomy (NCBI): domain Eukaryota; kingdom Metazoa; phylum Chordata; class Aves; order Coraciiformes; family Alcedinidae; genus Ceyx; species Ceyx cyanopectus. The sequence goes on from VYZU01072392.1 coordinate 28,050, forward strand.
TTCAGTGTCAGTGATTTGGGGACAATCAGCTCTACCTCCCATGCTCTGTGTGAGTTTATCAGAACATCATTTAAGTGTCCAAACAATCTTTAAAGTGAATTCAATAAATATAAAATTCAATTAAAAAAAAATAAAGCTGAATATTAAATTTTAAAACAAAATCTGTATTTAAGATAATTTAATTTTAAAAAATATATTAAAATAGACATGGTCAGAAACACAGCTAGCCCTGGAGAGAATCTGTGCACATGGCAGCTGTTCATCCAGCCATCATCATCAGGGCACTGTCAGTATAACTGCAGCAGCTACACCTATGCCAGGGTGGAGGCCTTCGAACTAGATGTTTCACTTCTCAGCACTATTGCATCTACATCCCTTTTTCCTTGTCTTTGAACACTTAGATGAAGCTGCCAACAGAAATGCCTACTAGTACAGTCTCTGGTGGAGTATGTATACTAAAATTTATATTTTAGGAGACTAATCAAGACCAGCAGCTCATATAATTGCTGGAAAAGTTTCTTTACTATTAGATATAAACCTCTAGAAAGTAACCCGTTCACTGTGATAAACAAACTCTTTGCCTGCTCAAAAAAGTAAATCTGCCAACAAAAGTTGATGCATTTATTGTCCTCATCCACTGAGCTTCAAATTAAGCCACAGGTCAAACATACTGTTGCAGCAATCACCACAGAAGCTGGAGGCCACGTGAGCACAGGAGTCAGGAACCAGGCAGAATGCCCACAAACAAGCCTGATTGCATAGACTGAATCTGAGCACAAGTGTTTTAACCCTCCCTATAAATGTGCCAAAGCCACAGGTTATTGTAAATGTGTTAAGGCAAATGTGCTTTTCAAACCCAAACACAGCAGCTATCATACTGTAAAATGGTTTTAAGATGGGTCTTTGAGTTTCTGTGCAGTTGCCACATAGTAACTTCATGGCAGTTGTTAGGTAGGAGCAAAACGCACTGGTGTGAATCAAGAGGGTGACACCAGGAAGGAGGATCCCTTAAAAGACCCACATGGAGTTTGAGCAGAGCAAAATGTTCCTTAAATACATGGGCAGCCTTTGAAAATTTGTTCTGACGCTTCCACTGGTGCTCTTACGGAAACCTAGTGCCCTTTTCCTATCCCTGCTGGGGTCTGAAGACCTGCGAGGTGGTCTCCAAAGCCCATGGGAGCAGCTCTAGTCTGTCCGGGACCTCGCGTGTGTGACCACTAGGTGTCACGGCTGTCCCACAGAAGCCACCCTGTCCCAGCCCACTGGAAGCAGCGAGAGGGTCCCTTTCTCTTGCCGGCTGCCAGAAACCACAGAGTCCTGATTAAAACAGTGCGGAGGAGGAAAAGCCTATGCGTGGCTCTACTTTGTCTCCATGGAAGGAGAGCAGAGGTGGGGACTTCCCAGGGTGCCACCAGGGCCCACAGCCTGTCTCCAGCACCGCACTATGAGAGCAGGGAATTGGATGTGCAGGACTGATTTTTCAGACTGGCTTGCAAAAGCATATTTATAAGACAAAATGTTTCATAAAACATGGTCAAGATTCCCCAGACGGCTCTGTTTAGTCTGTGCACACAATCCAGCACAATTTAGTATTTATTTAATGCATCTAAGAGCGTTTTAGGTTAAGTTTCACAGTTGTCCTACAATGGCACTAGCAAGAGTCTCAAACCTTTTCCCTTTCTGTGGTGTATTTTCCTAGGATGAGTTTTCCCGCTTCATTTAAAACCTTGCTTCTCCACAGAGGGAAAAATGGCAAATACTTTTACCTAGTGCAATTTTGACCTGGATCATAAACCCGGCATTTCAGAGAAAATGACCTGATTTATTCCTAGTCCTTAAAAGAATAACTGTATGAGTTTTCTCTAATCCTTTTTTTTTTTTTTTCTGCCCTATTTATCACTAAGCCTTCATCCAGGCTTATGCTTGAGCTTTTATACAACTAGATTTTGTCTGCGAGAAAGGAGGGAGCGCAAACATTTACCCTATCCCTGAAGCACCCTCTTCCTTGCCATCAACCACCCCACAGGTCTCCTGCTCTTCTAGTACTCTCCACATGCCCACATCCAGCAACCCCGTCTGTTTATTTTTCCACTGCTGGAGCTGAGATTATGCTCACTGGGAGGCTGCATGGATCAGTTGCTTCCCATTGTGAGCTGCTTAAATATTTTCTGGGATCTGTTTTCAAGATTACATGTGGGAAATGCACAACACTCCTCACTAATGTAAATTAGTATTAATTGAGCTCTGTGACAGATTTACTGTGAGTGGCTTTGCAAATATGGTCCTACTGCACATCAGGAGTTGTTAACACATCAGCTGCAGCACATCCAACACTGATAAGATTTAGGAAGGACTAATCCCTCTGGTGGCAGAGCTCTGTTGGCCTTTGACAGAGTTACATCATGGGTGAATTTAGCCTCCATTGTCTAATATCAGACAGACTTGGCACCAGAGGAATAGTGATGACAATAGCAGATGAACATTATATAGGAAGATCTTTACATGCCTGGGTGTCACTCATCCCCTTCCCCCATCATTTCTGAAGGAGTTCCTGAGCCCCTTCGGTTATCAGGCACATGTATAGAAAACAGAAGCCAGCACCGAGAGGGGACAGAGGGCTGCCTCCCAGCATAAGCCTTCAGGCATCCTAATAGCTTTTCTCTCTTCTAATTCCATACACCATTTCTGATCACATTTTCATTAAATGAAATGTAATTTTTATTTTCACTTCAAGAGCTACTAAAATGACTTGCTGCTATGGTTCACCACCACTTGCCATACAGGAACAGGAACCATGGAACAACAAAAAAAAAAAGAATCTGTCATTGCATGATACATGTGCAGAATATGTGCAGTTTCAATAACTGGTGCTTTCACTGATGTTAATTTGTCAAGAGATTTTGTAGTGAGAGGCACTCTCATGCCTTTATCCCAGGACACAGGTTTGGGTGTGATTCACACTCCTGTTAAGGGGTGATCAGTGACTGAATATCACTGAACCTCAGAGCATCACTCCTCCTTTCCTCTGCGTTTTTATCTGTCAGTCGCTTCTCCTTTCTGCTTGTACAGTGCCTGTTGCAATGGGACAGTCTCAGCTGAGGCAATCAAGTGCGTCAGCAATCTGGTAGAGAGTAGAAAAAGCTCCTCTGATTCAGAAGCACTAGTGGGTGTTTGTCTCATGTAGGTGCCAGGATCCCAGGGCAGTATCTTTGTGTGAAATCAAGAGAGTTTGCAAATCTATTTGGATGACTTCACATGGGAAATGCATACAAGTCAGCATTAAAGGGATATGAAAAATGAACAGAACTTGCTGTACTCCACTTAGAGAATAAATTGCCAGAAGTCTGCAATTAGATATTGCAGACAGGAAGCCTTCTGGAACAGGGTTACTCTCTATACAGAGTACTTGACAGTTAAAACTGAAGTCTGTTGAACTTTGCTACATAAATATGCTTATGTTTCTTTTCATTATGAGTCATAGTATTCAGTTTCACTTACATGAGATTAAGTTTTAAGAAAAAAATAAAAAGAAGATGTGTGACCACTGATGATGCTAAACACACTTCTCTACAAAACTCACTAAGATATTTGGGAAGGAATTATTCTTCCATGTGGACTGTTTTTATTCCTTTTATGACAATATAACTTAAACAGCATAGCCTTACTTCTTCAGAAATTAATTATGAAATTTAGAATGCAGCTGGTCCTCACACTAATCAGAGTGAGAAATACAATGTACAAATAATGCTCCAGCTCTCCACAGGGCATTGTACTCCAGTGAGGGCAACCAGTCCTCTCATGAATTTTTATCATTACCAGTCTCAAGCCCATGTGCTATTTGCAGCTTGCAAAAAACTCTCTCTCAAGATTCAGTACCAAATAACACTAAAAACAAGCAAAGTCACTTGTTTAACAGTTCAGGAACTCTACAATTTAGCAGAAAGAATCTCTGATGTAATTTCAGGGGAGTTTCACCATAGATCTATCTGTCTACACACTTAGTCTGGGAAAAAAGTTTAGAGTAAACATCTGTATTCAGAGATTACATTCTCTGCCAAAATAGCCTTAGGTTTAGATATCAGCATCCTTGCAACTGTAATTCCAACTGTGTTCAGAAGAAGACTTACAGAACCACAGAATTCCAGACTTATGTTTTTATACACAAATGTATACGCATAAATACATATTTTCCCCATTTTTTAAATAAAGATGAAAAGATTTCTCACATACACAGTAAAAGACCCAGAGAGTTCAAGGCTTTCCAAAGCAGCTCTTTTTATATTTATCTATTATATCTTTGTTATTTTCATCCTGAACATTGGTGAACATGTAAATTTTTTTTGTAAATTAAAGAAGGCTCTTTTCCATCCATCTCTGAATATAGCTCACAATCCAAACACTTAGTCACAGTGTCTTCATCAATGTGAAGGATGCTCGTATGGAAATACTCTGGAATGAGATTTAGATTCAAATTCTGTCAGAGGAGAATCCATGCTGCACCTCATGGACAGGTATGAGGCCAGCTGTAAGTACAATGCACCCAGGAATTTCCCCATCTGCTCCCATATGGGATGGGTGACTGACATGTACCTACTGATATGTAACCCATCAGATAGGATGGAGCATGCCTTAAATGTTCTGTATGTGAATCTGGGACTGCTTTCAAAAGTCCCTTGCAACCTACAAAATGCTGCATAGACACATTATCTCAGGTAAGTTTTTAAAAATCTACACTTGTCTGTCACATATAAAACTGGGACAAAATAACTTGTTTTCTCCATTTTTGTTGGTGTGCATACTAGAGGATTTTTGAGTCACAGTTCACCTTTAACCATGGGCTGTATTTACAGGTGGCAAGGAAAATTTTTTCATGCCCTGTGTGAAAATACAGTTCACAAATCTTTCAGCCTCTTATTCAGGCAAAGCAAGCATCTTTGGAAGCAGAGGGGAGTTCTGACTGCAACAACATCCTCAAGGTGCTGTGCTGAAGATGACACAAAACACAGATCTTACCTTGGTGAAAGATGATCTTTGTGAAAAACAGTCAAGGGAGAATCCTTCAAAGTCTCAGCTCTTGGAGTATATTCAGTAAGAAGTGTGTTAGTTACCAACACTTCATTATTCTCGTCAAGGGAAAGAAGGAAGGAACTTTGTATTATAAACATTCTGATATTTTACCATTTATATGCCAATTCCTTTCAACCCTGGAGAAAATTCATTTCAGAGGGAGGGAGGGAGAAGGAGCAAGATGCAGAAACTACAAGCATGAAGAACTTCATGCTGCACTTCTCTCCCTTATGTCTATCTCAGAAGTACTTGAATATATTATATTCCTTGCTTCTCTTGCCTGGGAGAATAATCCATGCGTGAAAAATCAATACAGAAACAAGCTTCTTACAAGGCTATACACAAGCTATTCAACAGAACAGACACTGCTAGCACTAGCAGTCAGGTTCTCTTAGTGTGTTGGATATTTTTCACTGTCTCATCAGTACTGTGCTATAGCATCTATATGATTCCCAGAGTCAGCATAGTAATGATGAGGCCTTGACAGAAACACTGTTGTGGGAGTAGTGACAGAGACACACCAAAGGAGAGTGATAAACTTAACTTTTTAAATACCTTTCTCCATGCAGGACTTGCTGGCAAGTCACCCAAAATGAATAATCACATAAAGACACTCCTGCTGTTTAGTGAACTCAGATCCTAATGTAATTTTCACTTTTTTATCAAATTTTGACTACTCAGGAAAGATTGAATAATTTTGTTTCTACTTCATCCTTTCTTGGTTGTTCTGTAGAAGAGCACTAAGATAGAGGTATGAAATAATCCTTTTTTTTTTTTTTCTGGAGGAAAAAAGGTTATCTACAGCCCAAGTTATCCATCTGCATTCTATTTGAGCAAAGAGACAAAACCAAGATACTCTATTTTCAGCTAAAATCAACAAGATTGAAAAATACAGTCCTGTCCACCAGTTTAGTCATCCTACATGTTGCCCATTTGATTGAATTTAGAGCAAAACAAAGACCTAAAAAGAATAGCATGTATTGCATTAGAATCTGTACCAAAGTCTGCAAGGGAAGCCAGAGAAAAAATGACTCACACACTGGGAAGAATTCTACCTGTTCCCATCCAAATTATGTTTCACCATCAGTCTGGAAGCAGATGATGCACTTGTTCCCATGAGAGTATTTTCATCTTGAACAATCTACACGTTTAAAACCACTTCCTGAATCTCTCCTATTTATGATTAAGTTTGCATTAAATGCTTTTCTTGAACCAGTACAGAGCCTGTTGCTGAATGAACACTTCACCCCCCGCCCCCAACTTCATCTCTGCTCTGATTTTTGAAGGATATTAAGAGTAACTAATGTAAGAAAGGAATTGATATAACCAGGATTGGGAAAGCCATTGAAAAGTGCCCCTTTTCAAAGGGGTTTGGTGGGAGGCAAGAACAAGGAAATACATGAGTTTTCTTAAAGAAATATGCTAAAGACCATGAAATTTAAAAGAAAGCCATGACACATAAAGAAACATTCCCAAGGTGGAGACAATAAATGGCCTAAAATGCACTACTTAGAGATATTTTATATTTCTTCCAGTAACTGAGAATTCATATGGCCTAAAATGCACTACCTGGAGATATTTCATTAGTATTCTTGCCAGTAATTGAGAATCCATTATTAAAAAGCTGGTTTACTATGCATAAAAGTGTACATAAGTAGCTAAAAATTACACAACCACTGGGTCCCAGTGCTCACTGCAACTGTCTTTTCCTATGTTGCATGGATATAAAAAGAAAAAGAACCATAAGCAGGTAGACTTTACAGGCACTTTTTTAAGCTATTCCTCCAGATGTCTCAGAATCACAGTTGGTGAATCAGCCTTAGAGGGAGCAAACTAAAATTGCTTCATAACATTCCTTTTCTTGGTGCCTGAGTGACAGTGAGGAATTATAGCAGTAACTTGCTTCTGCATCACTCTTGATGAAGCAATGTGAGAGAGAATTTAGGCATGAGGCTGGAATATCTCGATATTTTTTTCTGCAGACACATACAGGCAGATGTGAGCTTGTCTTGCTATGTTCTCAGATAGTCAAATATCAACAAAATGGATTTGGTTTTACTGTGCCAGACCTGTATGGAATCCCATTATTATCTTACGAGGTCTAGTTCTGATGTTGTCACTAGTTTGTCTGAGACTGCATGATCATTTTTGCATTTCAGACTATCTTCTACCTAAAAGATTTTCCAAGAGTGACAGTGTGAGGTATCAGTCTTCAGTTCATTAATGCCTTTTTATACAGATTGGATGGACTGTGAAGAGAATTGGGTCTATTCCCTATCACAGATCATACTGCTTCTGTTTTCAGGCAGGGCATTTATTCTTCTATCCACAAAAAAAGGATAAATATTTCATCACTTGAAGCAGGGTTTATAAAAAACATCTGTCATGTGAAAAGTGTTTTTGAACTAGGTTGTGATTGTGGGTAAATACCTACCATGAATAAGGTAAGACCTCCTGCTAGCATCAAATTCTATAAAATTGTTGTCACTATTATATTGTCATTACTTATTAAAAACTTCAAGAAAATGAAAAAAAAAAAAGAAGAGGCTTAATACAATGGAATGGAAAAAAAAATACTGGTTTTGAATAATGCAGAGCATTGTTATATTCTATTATTCCTCCACTTGCTGTTGATCAAAGGAAGGCATTTCACTGATTCAGTCCCAACAACAAGAATACTGCAGTTCCTACATGGACGTTCTTCAAATAAAACTCATCCTCTTTAAAAGTGAATCCTAAACCTTTAGGTTTAAGTTCATAAATCTCCCCAAAGCACACTCATAGCATAGATTTGAGCCAGATGTTTTACATTTTTCATGCCTGAGTCATGAGCTGAATGTCTGATTATTAACCCACATTTTGGAGTGAAAATGTCAAGAAATCCTTTGCAGTAACTGTGGCTTCCTGTCAGCTGGAAAAATGTTGGAAACTCTTTTGCACAAACTTCTGTCCCTCACTGGCTGTATTTCCTGTCCAAGACCTTTCTAAGTGGGTTGGCATGGTGGCAAACTTTATCTAACAAGCTATTGCTGATTAGAGAAAAAGGGAATGGAAGTGGCATCTTAGGCAAACTATACAGAAAACTTTTTCCTAATTCAGCTTTTTAAGGCAAGAAGTCATACGAAAAAAAACAAAACCAAAACGTAATAATTGCAATTTGTGTATCAATGAGACTAGTGCCTCAGAGCAGTTACTAGCTAACAAACAATATTTCATTTGTACTTGGCAACATTCACATTTCTGGTGTTCTTGAGGAGATTAGGTCTTGTATTTACCAGTAAGAAAAAAACCCAAAAAACAATATAATGAGAGCTTTGAACCCAGAGGTTGTTCCAAACTGACAATCTTGCCTGAAGCTTCCTGCCCCATCACAATTTGCTGACCAGGCTTGGTAAAGAGATAAAGTAACTAATGTGACTTGCTCAGATGGATTGCCTCTTAACTCACCTGAATATTTTGAGCTCTTTGAGTAAATCTGTTTGTGGGTAGGAAGGCTCTGCAGCGGGATCTGGACAGGCTGGAGCGATGGGCTGAGGTCAATTGTATGAGGTTTAACAAAGCCAAGAGCCAGGTCATGCACTTCGGTCACAACAACCCCCAGCAATACTACAGGCTTGGGCAGGAGTGGCTGGAAAGCTGCCTAGTGGAAAAGGACCTGGGGGTGTTGGTCGATAGCCGGCTGAACATGAGCCAACAATGTGCCCAGGTAGCCAAGAAGGCCAACGGCATCCTGGCCTGTATCAGAAACGGTGTGACCAGAAGAAGCAGGGAGGTGATCGTGCTCCTGTACTCAGCACTTGTGAGACCACACCTTCAGTGCTGTGTCCAGTTTTGGTCACCACAGTACAAGAAGGACATTGAGGTGCTGGAGCAGGTGCAGAGAAGGGCAACAAAGCTGGTGAAAGGGCTGGAAAACCTTTGAAGAGCGGCTGAGGGAACTGGGTTTGTTTAGTCTAGGGAAGAGGAGACTGAGAGGAGACCTTATTGCCCTCTACAACTACCTAAAAGAAGGTTGTAGCGAGGCTGGTGTTGGTCTCTTCTCTCAAATTAGTAATGACAGGATGAGGGGAAATGGCCTCAAGTTGCATCAGGGGAGGTTTAGATTGGATATTAGGAAGAAAATCTTCACTGAGAGGGTAGTTAGGAGCTGGAACAGGCTGCCCAGGGAGGTGGTGGAGTCACCATCCTTGGAGATGTTTAAACAATGAATAGATGCGGCGCTTTAGGATATGGTGCAGTGGTTAGAGAAATGTTAGGACAAAGGTTGGACTTGATGACCCTGGAAGTCCTTTCCAACCATATTGACTCTGCGATTCTGTGTAAATAAGATCTACACTGAGAGTTAGCCTTCTTTAGATGGATAACCAAGAAGAAACTAAGTCAGAGATCAAGTAGTAAGTTGAACACATTGTGTTATGGTTGATTTTTTTGAAAGGGGAAAGATGGGGTTAAAAAAATCTATACCAGATCTGCAGTTCTGTGCAGTATGTTTGCACAGAAAGCTATTTCATTCATGAAAGTTATTTCAAAACCTATTTGATTTATGATCCCAGGTTTTTACCCAGGAGAATCTTGCTTTTAGCTTCCTACATAAAGCACACTAGAACAGACTCTATGACACTAAAGTGCAATGGTCATGATTTGAACCAGTATCAGATGGGGTCCATCCAAGGGTGCTGAAAGGGCTGGCAGAAGTGCTTACCAAGACACTTTCCATCTCCTGTCAGCAGTACTGGCTAACTGGACAAATCTCAGCTCACTGCAAATCAAATGTGATGTCCAAATACAAGACAGATTCACAGATATTAAGGGTTGGAAGGGACCTAGAAGATCATCTAGTCCAACCCCCCTGCCTGAGCAGGATCACCTAGACCAAGTCACCCAGGAACAGATCCAGGCGGGTCTTAAGTGTCTCCAGAGATGGAGACTCCACAACCCCCCTGGGCAGCC
>VYZU01072392.1:40380-53901 GCA_013401355.1 Ceyx cyanopectus
CCTCCCAGCTTGGTGTCATCAGCAAACTTGCTGAGGGTTCTCTCTATCCGCTCATTCAGGTCACTGATGAATATGTTGAACAATATTGGACCCAGCACCGACCCCTGGGGGATGCCACTAGCCACAGGCCTCCAGCCAGACTCTGCTCCACTGACCACAACTCTCTGAGATCTATTCTTCAACCACTTCCCAATCCACCTTAATACACCATGACTCAATCCACACTTCTTAAGCTTGGCTGTGAGGATCCCATGGGATACAGTATCAAAAGCCTTGCTGAAGTCTAGGAACACCACATCCACTGCACTTCCCTCATCTATCCATCTACTTACTTCAACAAAAAAGGTTATCAGATTAGACAAGCATGATTTCCCCTTACGGAATCCATGTTGACTACTTGTGATAAGCCTCCTTTCCTCCAGATGCTTAGAGATGGCAGCAAGGACAAGTTGTTCCATCACCTTTCCAGGGATGGAGGTGAGGCTGATGGCCTGTAGTTAACTGGATCCTCCTTTTTGCCCTTTTTAATGACTGGGACAACACTGCCTTTCTCCAGTCCTCAGGCACCTCTCCTGTTCTCCAGGACCTTTCAAATATGATGGAGAGTGGTCTAGCAATAACCTCTGCCATGTCCCTCATTACTCGTGGGTGTATCCCATCAGGGCCCATAGACTTGTGCATGTCCAGAGTACTCAACTATGATGAAGGGACCTAGATGATCTTCTAGGTCCCTTCCAACCCCTAATATCTATGAATCTATGAAAGTGAGTCAGAAAGTGAAAGAGAAGAATGGAAGGAAAATAGAAAACCTCCAGTTCCTCCTTACAGGAATTCAGGACATACTGCAATCATATTTTTATAACACTTGTCATATAATATTTGTAAGTAAAGCAAAAATGATCATAGAATGGTTTGGGTTGGAAACGACCTTTAAAGGTCATCTAATTCAGTCTCCCTGCAATGACCAGGGACATTTTCAAGTACATCAGGTTGCTCAGAGCCCCAGCCTTACCTCGAATGTCTCTAGGGATGGGGCATGTGCCACCTCTTTGGGCAACATGTACCAGTATCTCACCAGCCTTGTTGTAAAGAAATTATTCCATATATCTAGTCTGAATCTACACTTTTTACCCTTTGTTGTGTCACAATGGGCCCTGTTAAAATGTCTGTTCTCATCTTTCTTATACGTCTCCTTTATGTATTGAAAGTCTGCAATAAGGTTCACTTGGAGACTTCTCTAGGCAGTAATAATCTGGCAGTAGTAATGTGCTTTTCAGTGCAAAGGGTATAAATGTAAAGAGAGCATATGGTAACTGCTTCAGCTGTATATATAAAAGCAGGGGTGGCAGCAGAGGACATCTAGTGGTGTTTAGCTGTAAATTATAAGAATAAACAGGAATCTGTGTGTATTCTACTGGCAATACTGTCTCCAAGGGTGATGTGTTCAAGTGTTGCAGGAGCAGGTGTGTGCCTTCAGGAAGAATTTGTACTCCTCTTAATAAAATATATCTGCATTGAACAAAAACTAGACATTAATGTAGATAGTTATGAGAAGACCAGCTATAATTTAGATAATATTATAGAGAGAAAAATAGAGGAGGAAATCTACTACAAGCTTGTATTTCAATGAAGCTATGAACTAAGTTTATTCAGGTATGTAAAAAAGATCACTTGTATTTATTTACAAAAATATATCACTGGGGTGTCTCAGAAAAACCTGAACTAAAACTAAATAGCTGCTAACATCACATAAAATGATGTAACCTCTTGGGAGGAGACACTGTTATAAAAATTTAGTGAATAGTCACGTTCCCAAGATCAACACTATCACATTCTTGGGTACCCTTTTACTAGCTGCATCATATGATATTTTACACTTACTCTAAATCCACACAGAAAAAGTTTCTCATAATGCCTTTGCCATATAGCTAAAAGAAAATAAATAAAAATGCTGGCAGCTTTCTTTCTTTCTTTCTTTCTTTCTTTCTTTCTTTCTTTCTTTCTTTCTTTCTTTCCTCATTCATTCATTCATTCACTTTATTTATTAAGTGGGTGTTGGTCTCTTTCCCCAAATAGATAGCACAAGAGGTAATGGGCTTAAATTGTGCCAGGGGAGGTTTAGATAGGCATTAGGAAAAAATTCTATACTGAAAGAGTGGTGAGGCATTGGAACAGGATGCCCAGGGAGGTGGTGGAGTCACCATCACTGGAGGTGTTCAAAAATAAGGTAGACAAGGCACTTCAGGACATGGTTTAGTGGTCATGATGATATTAGGAAGAAAGTGGGACTTGATAATCTTGGAGGTCTTTTCCAATTGTAATGATTCTATATTTCTGTGATGAAAAATGCAGTTGAAAAGAAAGGTGGGGAAAGCTACCGAAAAGGCTGTATTTTGTCTTTAGCTACAGAGCAACATGTATCAGTACAGTCTGGGGGCTGATCTATTAGAGAGCAGCTCTGGAGAAAGAGACCTGGGGGTCCTGGTGGACAGGGGGATGGCCATGAGCCAACAATGTGCCCTTGCAGCCAAGAAGGCCAATGGCACCCTGGGATGTATTAGGAGAAGTGTGGCCAGCAGGTCAAGAGAGGTTCTCCTCCCCCTCTACTCTGCACTGGTGAGACCACACCTTTACTTGGTCTAGGTGATCCTGCTCTGGCAGGGGGGTTGGACTAGATGATCTTCTAGGTCCCTTCCAACCCCTAACATTCTGTGATTCTGTGATATGACTGGTTTTCTGGGCTGCAGACATACACTGCTGGCTCACGTCAACCAATATCCTCAAGTTCTTTTTTCTCAGGGCTGCTTTCATTCCACTCACCATCCAGTCACATTCGATACGAATTCGTTCTTGTTTGTGAACATTACAGTAACTTGGCAGAGGGGCAGGTGGACCCTCCTGGCTCCCCAGCCCAACCTAGCTCATCCTGGGCAGTGGCGGTTCAGAACCATGGTCAGCACCCGTGGCGGCCCGCGTGGCCATGGGGCTGCTCTGGGGACTGGGGACTCGGCTGCAGTTCAAGGACCCTGGAGGGAGCCCCCCGCCACATGAGACAAACGCTTCTCCAGTCTCCTCCACAAAAGTCACACCAGTCTGGCCTGTATGTAAGAGGTGGAAAGTGTTTAGAGGTGGCTGTTGATGGGCCTGGGCTGCACTTTCCGTGCTGGAGTGATTAGTCAGCTTGTAAGCAGTGGTAGTGGAACCAGGTGAAACAGACCAGTTTATGAGTCTCTAACCCCAGTACTTTCTTGGCTCGTAAAGGAAGTGCCTGCAAAACATGTAGGAAATGTCAGGTTACTTTGTTATGGCATTTCAGACTTCTTTTTTTCTCCACTTTGGCTAACAGTGGCTTACTACTGCTTGCAGTGCTTTCTCAAAATAAAAACATATCCATGAACAAAACAGGGGTGAACTTTTTAGGATGTGGTCACTAATAGATATCAGGAATTCATGACATCCCAGAAGATTGCACACTACTAAATGGGAGAGGTTGAAAGTGGAGAAGAAAGGTCTGCAACACAGGAGACATTAAGATCCCTGAAGGTTCACTTTGTCAAACTCCCATGTGTAGTCTTCTCTGGTTGTTTCCCACGTGGTGGTGGCCATCAGGTCACAGATCCAGTTACCCACTGTTTCCTTCCATCCTGACAAGAGATGCTTTCCTTTATTTAATATCCTAAGGAGTTAAGTTTCTTGTATTTACATGGTCACTGATGTGTGAACAGGTAAATCCCTCCCCTGCTACCTGCACCCAGAGCTTGGGTGTCCTGCTGACATCATGTTATTCTGTGAAAACCATCAGCACTGGTGCCATGGGCTGACATAGGGTCTTCAATCCCCATCCTCTTCATAGGATTAAAAGAGACATGAATCCCTCTTGCAAAGACTTTTACCCATCTAACAGCTTTTGAGGTCCCCCAGGAATTCAGTGCACTCTGGTCCTTCCTGTGTTATTACAGCCTGTCTTTGCAAAGAGCCCACACCTTCCACCATGAGCAGAGCTGAAAGTCTCCAGTTCTAGAGGTCTCCAGCTTTAGGTGACCCCACAACAACAGGGACCTTGTGGCAGGAGGAGAATAAGAATGTGACTGTACTGTCACACACACACAGGTGACTGTGGGGAAGATGTAGAGAAAACATCTCTGGGAGCAAGATGATCAATGGTCTGGGAAGGTGCCATATGAGGAGAAGCTGAGAGAAATTGATTTGTTCAGTCTTGAGAAAAAAAAAGGCTTAAGGAGAGATCTTACCACCATGTTCCAGTGGTAAAGATGAAGACTTCCTTTTTACAAGGAGTCACATGGAAAAGACAGGGGCAACGAGTACAGGTTACTCCTGGGGAGATTGTGAAGAAAATTTTGAAGGAGAATTTTTCATAAGGACAATCAGCCATTTGAATAATTCCCCCAGGAAAGCGGTAGAGTCCCCAACATTGGGAACTTCTAAGATTCAGTTAAACAGTGTGTGCTGATCCATCTTATCTAGACCTTGCTTTTGACACGACAGGTTGGATCATGTGATCCTTGAGGGCCCATCCACCCTGGTATTCAAACTTTACCATTGACACAACAGGAAATGACAACTCACCCATCACCCTCTGCCTGGGGGGCAAGTATGGAGACAACCCCCCCTCTCCCCCATCTATAACAGCACTAATGACAACGGCTGTGGGGCACGGGGACGGGGGAGGAGTGAGGTAGGGGCAAAGGGTGACGAACCCAAGCAAGTGCCTGCGGGATGTCTGTGGGGACTCACGGACACGCACACCCCGCGCCACTCAGCCGCCCCTCCCGAACGCGACGGCCCCTCAGTTCCCGCCTTCCCCGAGGGGACCCAGCCGCACAGCTCCCGCCGCCGATCCCGCTCCCCCTCCCCGAGTGCCGCCAGGAGCCCTCACCACCGGAGCGGGCCATGCCGGGGGGACGAGCCGGGACCATGCCGGTGCCACCGCTCCTGCTGCTGCTGGCGCTGCCCGGTCTGGGGTCAGCGGGTGAGTGCGGGGACAGGGGGACGGGACACCGCGGACCGCATCCCACCAGGGAGCGAGGGAGGGAGAAGGGACTCAAGCCTCTACCTCCCTGTCCCAGTCAGATGGGTCAGAGGGGATCAGCTGGGGCAGGGTAGGGAGGAGCCGGTGGGGTAGGGAGGTTGCAGCGAGAAAATTACAAGAGGTTAAAAAATAGTAATAGAATAATAAATTGAGTGAGGAGTCTCTTTCATTTTCCTTTTTTTTTTTCTCCTTTTCTTTTTTTCTCCTTTTCTTTTCTCCTTTTCTTTTTTTCTCCTTTTCTTTTTTTCTCCTTTCTTCTTGCTTTGTAAAAATCAAACACTTAGGCTGGAGTAGCCTGAGAAAGGAACTAGTATGAAAGCAATTAGGTTTTGATTTGCATGTTTTGTTTGGAAACACTCGTGTGTCCTTTGGCAAGAGCTTGATGCCTCAAGCTGATTTTCCCTTTTTACTCGTTGGCTTTGAAACACTTAACCTAGGTGCTTAAATGATGCATTCAGCCATCAGTGTAAAAGCAGGTGATCTCAGGTAACCCTGCTGCCCTCACTGCCAGTTCATTCCACACAGTCAGTGTCATCAATTGGTGGGGAAAAGCTGATGAGGAAAAGAGGTGAACCTGCCCTGACCCACAAGGCCAGCAGCTAGGTATGCCTGGGCTAAACCCAGCCCTTGGGCTGTGCCACACCATGTGTGAGGCCTTTGGACTCTGTTCTCCATTGCCATTCTCTTCCTCAACTTCTTAGTAATGGTGCTGTAGTTGTAGCCTTATGTAAAGATCTTGTATTCAGCAGGAGAGATGCAGGTGTTTATGTCTGTCCCTCCCCAGCACTCCCAAGGCGGTATGCTCACTTCTACCTGTGCCTGCATGATGAAGAGGTAGTTCTGTGGCTACTGCATCCTCCTTTACCTACCCTTAGGTATCTCTGACACAAAGAGAGTGCTGGAGGACAGGCCTCTTCTGATGGTGTTCTTTACATGTCCTGCCTTGGCAGAGTTGTTTGTTCACTGACAGACTGCCATGGACATGAAGGACATCTCTGGAGAGCTCTTGGATCTTGGTAACCATTCCTTCCATATCTTCTATTGTTGCTGTCTGAGCCTTTGTAGATGGACAATGAAGTTCTAAGAAGGGCAAGAAAATACAAATAAGTTGGTGCCAATAGATTCAGCATGAACTGTCCCAATCCCTTTCCCACTTCTGTCCCTATAATCCATTTGCAAAAGATGGGAGCATTGCTACAACCTTGTATTCCTCCCACAACTCCACACGTTGTGCTACAAGTCTAGGGGAGCAATGTCATGGAGCTCTATAGAAGGACTCTCCTGTTCCCCACAGCTGCAAATACATATCTCAAACTCTAAAGAACTTCCAAAAGGGCTTCTGTGCTAGGTTAGAATTTGATGCCTCTTTCCTATCAGTTTGGATATCTTATCTATGGAAACAGGTTATGGTATGTGACAATAACCAGGCTCTTACAATGTGATCTTTGGTGAAAAAAAGCACAGCTAGAATGTCTTTATATTCCTTACATATAGCCTAGAAAAAGGTAGGAAGAGTAGGATGATTATTGTGAAATATAGCTGAGGGTTGAAGACATCCTTCTAATTTGGAAAGCATATAGAAAGATAACAGCCATGTACTTATTTCCAGGGCTAAGATTCCAGTGGCCTGAAAGTGAAACTTCTCCCTAGTATGTTGTAGACACTTAGTGCAAGACATTACAACTATCATTCTATCTGGAGAATAACATAAAAGCATATAAAATACATGTCTTAAAAGAAATGCTCAGTAACCTAACAAAGGATTAGTGCTGTTGAGAACTAAAACAAAGAACAACACACTTGGTCCCTTTGCTATCTGTTTAGCCATGGCTGAGCATCAGAAATATTTCTACTGAATTACATAGATGGAATTACACCATGAGAAATGAGAATAAGACCTCTATCAGTGACATACAAGATACACAGCAGAAGCAGAGTAGAAAAAGCCAGCAAAAATAATAAATAAATCTCCCTGACATACATTGCCATGGAGATCTCTCGTGCTTTAAAGTAACAGTTCAATATTTTGTATGCTTGTGGACTTATTTTCTCAGTTGATGAAATTCTGAATTAATGTTTCTCTGCTGATAAGTTGGAAGAGATAAACGTGACATGAACAGATGTTTTTAGCAAAAAACAGATGTTTTAAGTGGCAAGCAGTATGTTATGTACAATTACTGGCTTGTCAAGAGATATTCTAACCTATCAGAAATCCACAGGACATAAGAACTCAGTGCCATTCACCTACTAAACCCAGCGTAAGAGAAGATCATTTTAACCCTTTACCATTCTCTTTGCTGCCTAAGAAATATCTTTGTAGCTTTGATATCAATGAGCTGGTCAGAGCTTTGTGCTTTGGGTGGAAATCAGCCAACACATAATGTCTCTGGAAAGTGCTTTTGGAGAATGGCTAACAGAAAAAAATCTTTTGTACCCTGTGGCAGTTGAGGACACATGGTCAGGTCTTGATACTGTATGCACTGCTTGGATTGTTAAACTGGCCAAGGGACAGGTACAGTGGTACAGTGTTTGGTGCACTTGGAACCCTTCATGCACCCAGGGATTTTCAGCTATGACTAAAGGTGCTCCTAGTACCATGTGATGAGAGAGCTGAAATTTAGAGCATCTATTCATGAAAGCGCCACTATTCTGTGCTACTCACAGAAACAATCTGCTACACTGAAATAAATCTTTTTTGAACTAATTTGTGTTGGAAGCGGTCCAGGCCTCACTCATGCAGGGAACCACAGTACTGGTTATTACATGCTCATTTGGTAGCAAGTTAAAGGCTCTTAATACTTAAGGGGAAAAAAATAAATAAATCCCAGTACCTACTTAATTATACATTACTCCTGCAGAGTCAAAATGCTGCAGTTCATTCTAAAGTAGTAGATATGAGCAAAAAGGACGGCAGTGATTTCTTATACTCTTCTAAATTTGTGGTGACATGTTCAGAGATTTCACTGGGGCCATGATTTCAGCCTACTTATATTAACTACTCTATCCAGATGTCTGGGTACAACAGGAAATACAGATCATAATTCAATAGCATTTCTACACCACCCAGGGAAGCACTGAGCATCAATGTCACTATTCCATTCATAAGAAGAGTTTAGCTGCTGAGACAAGACTCCATAGCTCAGTCACAGCATTGGAGTGACATAGCTGTGCTGATCTTGGTATCTGTAGTGCCCTCCATGACACTCGGAGGTTTGATGTGCTTGGTTTCATAATCAAGAGTTTTGGGATTTTTTTAACATAAAAATTTTTTGCTCACCAATTTACACCACTGACTCATAAAAATAACTTTATGTATTTATTATGTAATAGATATATAATGAAATAGTTGGTTTATTCTGGATTAAGATAGTGCTCTGTGAGTCATAAAGACAACGAATTCTAGAATCATAGAAGTGTTTTGGTTGAAAAAGACCTTTAAGATCATTAAGCCCAACCATTAACCCAAAACTGCCAAGTTCACCAATAACCATGCCCCTCAGCATCATATCTACATGACTTTTAAATACCTTCAGGGATGGTGACTTCAATTCCTGGACATCCTGTTCCAGGGCTTGACAATCCTTCCAATAAATAACTTTTTCATAAAGTCTAATCTAAACCTTCCCTGGTGCAACTTGAGACTGTTCTCTTTTGTCCCATTGCTTGTTTCTTGGGAGAAGAGACTGACCTACAAGTCACTATAACCTCCTTTCAGGTAGTTGGGGAGAGAGAGAAGGTCTCCCCTAAGCCCTCTTTTCTCCATCCTAAACAACCCCATTTTCATCAGCCCCTCCTCACAAGACCATGCTCTAGACCCTTCACCAGGTTTGTTGCCCTTCTTTGGATGCAATCTAGCACCTCAATGCCTTTCTTGTAGTGAGTGGCCCAAAACTGAAGCCGGTATTTGAGGTGTGGACTCACCAGTGCCAAGTAGAGGGAACAATCACTTTCCTAGACCTGCTGGCCATACTGTTTCTAATACAAACCAGGATGATGTTGGATACAAGCCCAGATGCTATTTTATTACAGAATCACAAAATCAATATGGTTGGAAAGGACTTCCAGGGTCATCAACCTTTGTCCTAACATTTCTCTAACCACTGCACCATATCCTAAAGCGCCGCATCTATTCATTGTTTAAACATCTCCAAGGATGGTGACTCCACCACCTCCCTGGGCAGCCTGTTCCAGCTCCTAACTACCCTCTCAGTGAAGATTTTCTTCCTAATATCCAATCTAAACCTCCCCTGATGCAACTTGAGGCCATTTCCCCTCATCCTGTCATTACTAATTTGAGAGAAGAGACCAACACCAGCCTCGCTACAACCTTCTTTTAGGTAGTTGTAGAGGGCAATAAGGTCTCCTCTCAGTCTCCTCTTCCCTAGACTAAACAAACCCAGTTCCCTCAGCCGCTCTTCAAAGGTTTTCCAGCCCTTTCACCAGCTTTGTTGCCCTTCTCTGCACCTGCTCCAGCACCTCAATGTCCTTCTTGTACTGTGGTGACCAAAACTGGACACAGCACTGAAGGTGTGGTCTCACAAGTGCTGAGTACAGGAGCACGATCACCTCCCTGCTTCTTCTGGTCACACCGTTTCTGATACAGGCCAGGATGCCGTTGGCCTTCTTGGCTACCTGGGCACATTGTTGGCTCATGTTCAGCCGGCTATCGACCAACACCCCCAGGTCCTTTTCCACCAGGCAGCTTTCCAGCCACTCCTGCCCAAGCCTGTAGTATTGCTGGGGGTTGTTGTGACCAAAGTGCATGACCTGGCTCTTGGCTTTGTTAAACCTCATACAATTGACCTCAGCCCATCGCTCCAGCCTGTCCAGATCCCGCTGCAGAGCCTTCCTACCCACAAACAGATCAACACTTGTGCTTAATTTTGTGTCATCTGCAAATTTACTGAGGGTACATTTGATTTGCTCGTCCAGGTCATTGATGAAGATTTTAAACAAGACAGGTCCCAAAAATGAGCCCTGAGGGACACCACTTGTGACTGGTCGCCAACTGGATTTTACTCCATTCACCACCACCCTCTGGGGTCAGCCACCCCATCAGTTTCTAACCCAGTGAAGAGTCCTCCTATCTATGCCATGAGCTGCCAGCTTCTCCAGCAGAATGCCTTACTGAAGTCCAGGTAGACAACAACCACCGCCTTGCCCTCATCCACTAGGCAGGTCACCTGATCATAGATGGAGATCAGGTTGGTTAAACAGGACTTGCTCTTCATGAACCCATATTGGCTGGGCCTGATCCCTCCATTGTCCTGCACTTGCTGTGTGATCACCCCCAAGGTGAACTGTTCCATAACCTTTCCCAGGACCGAGGTCAGGCTGATAGGCCTGTAGTTCCCTGGATCATTCTTCCTGCCCTTCTTATAGATGAGTGTCACATTGGCAAGTCTCAAGTCATCCAGGACCTCCCCAGTTGACCAGGATTGCTGATAAATGATGGAGAGAGGTTTGGAGGCCATGTCATGGCTGTGTGCTGACATCTTTAAAAATGGCAAACTTTCTGACATCCTATAGTCATCTGCTGACATGCATCTCAATGACATGTATCTTTCATTGCTTTTAAACCATATATTAACTATGTTTTGGGTTTTCCAAGGTACTTTATACAATACCTTGAGTCAATCCTTAGATGGTCTGAATCATGAAAATCAGTGGAGGTGGAAGATGAGCTATTTCTTAGATAGGTTAGCCAAGATTGTAGCCATTTTCTATTCCTGTGTATAGCCCATGTCAGCTGTCATAACTTTTAATGTATGATTTGTAACCCACGACACTCCTTGCTATTAATAGATTTCTGTCATTCCATTTGAGAGAGTCTTGTTACTCCAGTTTCCTCAGTTCTATGTCTGAACTCATATTAAAAGATTGTGGAGTTTTAGGGTTCACCAACACACCTAAATAAAAAAGGACAAGGATCAAGGCTGAAGAACTAGGCACTTGGCCAGCCACCCTGCTTAGTTGGTAGCTCCATCCCTGGCTTCTTTTTGCTTTGCAAAGAAGCCTTCTAAACTGCCACTTACTATTTATTAAAAAGAATTGCAGCAGCATATCTTGATTTAATCACAGAGATATATTTGATGTTTATTTTTATGACCTCTCTACATTCAGAAGTAAATTCAATATTTTTTAAAACTATGAAACTTTTTAAAACTATGAAAATGTAGCTGAAAGTTTTGTAAAATGCTGAAGGTTAATTCTGCATTGTTGTGTGTTATGTTACATACATCTTTTAAGAAAAAACATAATTCAGACTCAACCATAGGCATATGGTCTTCTTCAGTTTGTTTGCAGGAGGGGTAGAAAAAATCTAGTTTTAGAATAAGAAGCTATCAAATGAATTGAATACTGGCTAGGCCAAATAAAAAAAATAATAAAAAAAAAGAAGCGAAGTACTAGCAGATTATATACTTGTCTGGGAAGAAAACTAACTAGACATATACAAGACAATAACAGTGACTCCATCTGAATAAGCAAATTTAAAATGACTGACCTTCCATGGATTTAGATAATTGCAAAACCTGTGATCATCCTCTGCTTGCATTACTATTGATTCATAATCTCTAACCTTCGAGAAGTAATTACTGGGAATCCCTGCTTCACAAGAATAATCATATGAGCCACATCACTGCATATGAGAATCTTGTAGGTATGCACTGGTCTTTTATAAATAAATACCTGCTCTCCAGGACCTGAGGTCTGGTGACCTGCTAGTCTTCTGTAAAAAACAGCTCAGGGACACAGAATCACGGAATGGTTGAGGTTGGACTGGACATCTTGAGGTCATCTCATCCAAACTCCTTTCTCAAGCAGGATCATCTAGAGGTGCTTGCCCAAGACCACATCCAGCAGTGTTTTGACTATCTCCAAAGATGAGTCCACACCACCTACAGGCAATTTGTGCCAGTGCTTGGTCAGTCACAGTAAAAACAAGTGTTTCCTGATGTTCAGAGGGAACCTCCTGTGTTTCAGTTTGTGCTCACTGCCTCTGGTCCTGGCACTGAGCATCACTGAAAAAAGCCTGGATCCATCCTCTTTGTACCCTCCCTTCAGGTATTTAAAGACATTGATAAGATCTTCCTGAGCCTCCTATTCTCTAGGCTGAACAGTTCCAGCTATCTCAGACTTTTCTCAGAGGACAGATGCTCCAGTACCTTCATAATATTTGTGGCCCTTGGTTGAGCTGTCTCCACTATATCCACATCTTGTTTTACTAAGAAGCCCAGAACTAGAATCAGTACTCCAATTCTGGCATCACCAGTGCTGAATACAGAAGACTAACCTCCCTTGATCTGCTGATAGCACTACTCCTAGTGCAGCCTGGGATATAATTAGCCTTTTTTTTTTTTTTTTTTCTACACAAGGGCCCACTGCTGGCTAATGTTCAACTTGGTGTCTACCAGTACTTTTCTGCCAAGCTGCTTTCCAACTGGTCAGTCACCGGCATGTAGTGATGCCTGGCTGGAGTTATTCCTCTCCAGGTGCAGGACTTCCAATGCCCTTTGTCAAGCTGTGTGAAAGACATGCAAGAATATGTACGAGAAGGAATCTAGCTGCACTCAGCCTGAACAAAGGAGGCAATTTCCCTGAACTGGAGTATGGGTGTTAAAATGCTGCAGCAAGTGCATTCTCCTTCCTGTGGGAAAGTGAAGATTCTCACTAAGTGGCGGCCTTGCTGGCATTTGTTTGTAAAACAGTAGAAAGATGTTTTGACTATGGGTGTTGTGGCACCCCAGCCAATCACCCTGGGAAGTGGCTGATTTCTTATCAAATAACCTTGAAGTTAAAAGGGTATAAACAGAGCTCCTTTATTATTATTTAATAATAAAGGATCTTGGAATCTGGGTGAAGGAAATAATCTCTGAGTCTCTCTCCTCCTCTGGCTACTGGCAGATAAACAACAGTGGAGCAGGCAAATCTAGGTCTTGAACTGAAGGCTTGACAATACATACATGTCCCAGTTAATGTAAGCAGGGTTGACTAGAGTCACCACAGAACCTGTGCACTGTGCTCCATGGTGGTCCTATCCCTGTTTCATTCCTCAGTTTGGCTAAGGCTGGGTACACCCCTATGATGTCTGTTAAATCAGGATAGTGAATTCCAGATACCATTTTTTTCCCACTTGTACTTTAAAATGCCAAAGAAAGAACCAGTTTTCAGATATTTCAGTATTTCCTGCCACATCTGGAAATTAGACATAAGCAAAGAGTTCCACAAGCATCAGAAATAATGGTGCCTGGTTTCCTGTCACCCTGTTGCGGTTTGGGGTCAGGGCAGCCCCCAGACCGATAACAGACCGCTCTCTTTTAACCCCCCTCCCTCCCCAAAGGGGAGAGAAAAGGAATAAGGGAGAGAGACTTAGTGATTCGAAAAAGGAACTAAAGCAATTTAATCAAAAAATGAAATGAGGTATATACAAATATGTACAAATATATACACAGCCAGTACCGAACCCAACC
>VYZU01072407.1:0-26489 GCA_013401355.1 Ceyx cyanopectus
GGGAAAGCATTAGATCAAATCAGGGAGATACAATTTCTGTGGAACACAGGAAAGAGGAAAACATGTGTAGGAATCACAGCTCCTGACAAGACTGCTCAGGCAAGGCATTAGTCACAGGCTGGGAGTCAAAGAGCTTCCTGAATAACACCAGGATAACAGCAGCTATCAGCAAATGACACATCACAAGATGATACTGTGGGGCAAATTGCTTGATGCATATGCATTGCAGCTCCACTCACTGGGAAATCAGGACAACACAGTGTTCTCTCATCCTAGCAAAAAGAAATACACAGGGAAGGGAAGTTCTCTAGATATTCATGCCATAAGATGATCCATCAGTGAGCTGGAGCTCATGGTGCAGCTGCCTGTTCTTGAGAAAACAAGCAATTTCATGTGGAAATAGCTGGAAGCATCTACTTGATCTTCCTGGTGTGGAGAGGTCTCACAGAGGGAGGTATCCTCTGGGTGATGAGCAGTGCTCCTGCCCTCTGGTACAACCAGGGACATTCCTGTTCCCAAGCACTACACATTTTTCCATGGTGCCCTGGGGTGTGTCCATGGGGAGAGCTAAACATTCTCCAGCCCTTTGAGCAGGTTATTCAGATGTGAACTCCACAGTCAAAAGTGGTAAAGCCATTTTGAGATCTCCTGTAGTAATGTTCCCTCCATTTAATAAGGCAACTCGTAGATCTGCAGCAGCAAATGATACTTTTTGAGCATTTCAATAATACTTCCACTTGGCTTCCAGTTTATGAGGCAATTTAATCTTTCCCTGGGCTCACTAGTGCTGCCTGAGAACTGCTGCTGTTGGGCATTTATTCAGCACAGAAGTTTGAACAGAATTACTGCTTTTTTTTTTTTTTATGCACAGCATGGGAACATTTCCTTTTAGAAACCTCCCCTTTGCCCAGACCACCAGCACCCAGTTGTGGCAAAACAAATCCAAAAGGAATGGCTTCATTCCAGTGAGCTGAGCAGGAGCACCTGCATCCGATGGGACATGGTGGCAGGTTTCTAAAGCCAGCCTGAGCTGGTCACCAGCTCTTCCAAATCTTCAGCTGAGAGTCCACCTAGAAGCATAAACATGATTATCTCATCCTATTCCAGGCAGTTTCAGACCAGTTTTGAGCCACGTCCTTTAGGTGGCAGCAGGAGTACAGGAATATTCAACCTCTTCCATACTCAGATCTTTCTCTGTTCCTCCAGTCACTTCCAGACTTTTTTCCTTCAAGCCTTGCTTGTTTTGGAAAGAAATTCCCAGCTGATGTGTCCATCACATTCCCAGCTGTGAAGTTGATGGTCTGCTTGTGAACCAAGGAAGCCTGCAAAGCCTGTTGCCTTTGGACACCTTGTCTAGGGGAGTGTTGGGAAGAGGCAGAAGGATCTGGAGACTGGATCTCTGCATCCCCTAGGATGTGATTCAGAGCCTTGCTCTCAGTCCTGCTGAGGGGAACCTGCCTCAGGCCAGGCTTGTGGGAAACAAGGCAGAAACTGAGCTCTGGCATCATCTCCCCCTCACCAGTAAGTAACTGGTGTGGGATGTAGCTGGGTGCCCATGGTTGGGATCATTATGGGATTGCTGCCATTGTGAGAGCTGGCTCTGCCTCACACCCTCCTGCTTTCTGGACTGGCTCAGCCTCCTCATTTCTCAGTGCTGCTCCAGAGGAGAAATCATGCTTTTCCTTCTCCAATGGGCCTTGAGATGGCATTCCTGTTTGGAGAGAGAGCAGAAACACCTGATCCCTACAGTGCAGGGACTTGTGGGAGCTGCCAGCTGGGTGGTGCAGGTGCCAGCACCCTGGTGCTCTCTGCCATGCTCCAACCTCCCTCTATTCACCTGGCAATGAGCAAGTGCCACTGTGCACACCCTCCTGGAGCCTGGCCATTTATCCAGCTTTTATGGGGAGTAAATAATATGCTCAGTTATATGTCTGGAAAGAAGGTTCTGTACAAATTCCTGGGGCAATCAATATACAGAGTCGTTTTATGTTAGAAATAGCTTGTTCCAAATGGCCATATAGATCTTTATTGTACTGTAAATTCTCATGCTGTCACTGGGAGCCACACAAGCCCTATTACCCAGCTTTGGTTGCAGAGCTAACCCCTTCCCTCTTTCCCTTCCCAAGCCTTTTGCTCTCTTCTCCCACCACCTTGGCACAGGGCTTAGGAACTCACTGACTTCTCCCACTCACTGCAAAACCTCCTTCCCTTCCTGATACCAGTGTCCCCTTGGGATTTCTTTCTCCCCTTGAAGACCCCACTGCAGCCTTCTCCAATACAAATAAATCAGGCCATGCCCTGCTGTGTTTAGCTGGGTTTTCTCTGACAAAACCACTTCTATGGCCAAAGCCAGTGGCTGGCAGGGGTGTGGGAGGAGGGGTTTGGCAGCTGTGGGTCTTCTCTGTGGGGAAAATGGGAAAGAAATCAGGTGGGAAGCAGAGTGTGGTGGTATTTGGAGGTGGAGAACAAGAGCAGAGCTCCTTGGCTGCTGTAAATGACCTGATAGATTGCAGGATTGCCTTGCTATTGAAGGTGGTACAAAGAGTCCTTTCCAAGGAGTCCCTAGAGAGATGTTTCCTCCTTGGTCTCCTCTTCACTTGTGAGAATGCATCTGCAGCATCAGTGTGGAGCTTGCTCACCAGAAAGAGAGACTGCTGTTCATCTTATTGACTGCTTATTCACTTCTTTAAAAGTAATTAGGAGTTTAATCAGAGTTTCTATGGATTTTTGGGGGAATCTGTAATTAAAATCTGCACAGTCCCCTTGCATTATATACTGAACTTTCTCCCAGAGCTGCTCAAACCTCTGCAAAATCCTCAGAGAAACTGCCAAGTACCCCAATATAGAACTGAACAGCTAAGAAAACCACTCCAACAGGCAACCAAAGCCCAGACCCCAACAGTTTTTTGTTGTTAGGAAAGGTCTGATGTGTGATAGCAGCCCAAGCTGCAGGGTAACAGAGCTGATGGACTTCAAGCTGCTTTTTCTCTGATGAATAGAGATGTTTCTTTTCATCAGTGTAAAGAGTGCAGTTTATGGAGGGGGGGGAAGGGCAGAAAAAGCCATCTCACTGCATAGGGATGGAGCCAGTCTCTTGATAAGCTTTCAATTAAGAGCAGCTTAAAATTAGCTTTATCTTCTCCTGAAAATGGCAAGGATGTTAATGTAATAATACAATCTAATAACTTAATAACCCGATTGGAATTGACTCAGCCACGTTGGAAAGATCAGTTTTGGTGCCTGGTCTGTCCCTCCTCCCTGCAGATGTGCAGGCAGCTGTGGCCTGGTTCCTTCTCCTCCCTCACTCCTCCTCCTCCTCCAGGTGGTTGGATCACCCACCTTCAGAGCTGCTGGGAGGGGAGACCAGGGCTGAGTGTGGCTGGAGAGGTGATTAAAGGCTCTGATTTGCCTTGAAATGCAAATCTCTTGGAAATTAGTGTATTCCCAGGGGAAGATCTTCACCTCCTGGCAGGCATTGCATATGGAGAGTAGCCAGGGTTAGCCCAGCTTGCTCTCAGGGCACACCTACAGTTCCCTCCTGCATTCCCCCCTGCCTTTCCACCCCCTGCTTCTCCCTCAGCCCATCAGATGGGACTGGGAAATCTACTGGCATTAGTGGGAGTTTATTTCCTCTGTCCAGGGAAAGGAAAGAGATTTTTCTCTGCCCCAGGAGGGTTGGTGTTTGCTGCCCTGAGCTCAGGTGTTGAACCCTGCAGCTGGGAACAGCCTGGTGGAGCTGGTGGCATGGGAGAGAGAAGCTCCTCGTTCAGCTCAAGCCAAGATGAGCCTGGATTATCCCAGACATCTCCTTTGGTTGCAGGGGCAAAGCTGGTAAAGCCAATCCAGCAATCCAGGCAGCATTTTCCTGCTCTTCCTGGGCAAACACATCAATTGATATATGGCTGAGGAAAACCCAATCAGAAATACTTCCTAATTGTTTTTAATGACCCCGTGGCCTCATTGCAGGTACTTCTGTGTCCCATGATGGCTTGTCTGGTGAGTGCCTGTTCAGCTGCATTACTCTCCAGACAGCAGCAGGACAACTGCATGCATTTGGTAGCAGGGGAAAAGAGAAAACACAGGGTGTTTGGCAACAGGAGTCTGGTTTTGATAGTGGCAATGATCTAGGCTGTTTTCTTGAGCTGTGGCCTGTATTATTTTGGAGTGATTCTGAAGAGCTTGGGTTTGTTTTTTTTCATAGCTTTCCAGGAGTCTGCTTGTAAAATTGTAAGAGAGAAATTCAAATGTTGCACTCTGTGGAAAAATAAAAGACATTCACATTATGCCTCATAAACAGAAATTCACCCTTTGGCAGCAAGAACATTCTCAGCTGATTGTGGGTGGTTCTGGGGATGCTTGCTGGCTTTGGCCCCTGTCAAAACTCAGCTCCTCTGGATAGTCCCACACAGCCCTTATCTCCCTGGCACCTGCAGCCAGCTCCCTGCCCTGGGCCTGCCCACTGCTTAGCCAGGGTAGAGATGTCTAGTCTGTTTTAATTAATTCCTTGCAAATCAGAAGCCTCCCAATCATTTCTGCTGCCTTTTTTTTTTTTTTTTTGGTTGTTTTATTTTCCCAGTGCTGTGCAGTTTGTCAACCCTCTGCTGCTGGGGATTAAAAACCACACATGTGTATTTTTAAGCAGGCAGGTCTCTGTGTGCTTGGGAGTGCAGGGAGGGAGGGGAAGCTGGGAAAGGGAGGAAGCTCCACCAGGATGCTCTCTGGCACTCCCTGACCCCATTGAGGAGCTGCTCAGAGCTTGTGCCTCATTTGGAGCCTGTCACCTCAGTCACTGGGGAGCTGCTGGAACAGGCTGGGAACAGGCTGGGAACAGGCTGTGCTGGTGCCAATGGCTCTACACAAAAAGGCTTTCAGAAGCTCTGAAACACCCTCAGCAAAAGTGTCAGCAGCTTGAATTGGGGTCAGTTGTGCTGTGGAGAGAAGCAGGATGGGCTGGGGGAGCAGGGAAGAGGCCTCCCCTTCTTTTGCCTGCCTGGGGAAAGGCAAAGCTCAGCCAGGGGACCTTAACTCTGCTGCAGGGCAGGGGCTGCTCACCCTGGGCTTCTTCACCCTCACAAAGATACCCCAACAAACTCTCTTCCCAGCCATGGAGCTTGGCTTTTTGAAGCCACCTGGCCCAGCCACAGCCTCTTAGGCAGGAATTTTGGGGCTGGCTGATGCTTGCTGCAGAGGAAACCTTTGGATGACAGCTTGGCAAAGATGCCAAGGCCCAAACTGTCCCCACTAAGCACTGGCAGGTGCCTTTCATGGGGCTGGAAAAGCAATGGGGTTCCCTGGCAGTGGTGTGAGGTGTTCAGGGGGTTGTTTCCCTGTTAGTTGGGACTCAGTTACCACCAGCAGAGTGAAGCTCAGGAACACTCTTCCCTCCAAAGACAGGCAGCTCCTTAAAGAGCCCAGAGGGGTTTTCAAGCAGTACAGATGCTCTCTGTGTTTCTTGTTACTGTTAAGCCTTGGTGCACTCTGGAAATCTTTGGCATTCTTATTTTTCTGTTAGCAAAATGAGCTTTCAGAAGTGGAAAAGTGACCAGAATCCCAATAGATTTTTGGCAGGAGGAGAAAATGGAAAGGTGGGGGTGTTGTCATGTCCTCCAGGCATAGAAGGGATGATTGGATGGTCTTAACTGTGCTGGATCTTTATTTCTACCACAGTTTTCCTAGCAGAAACAATAACTGGAAATCAGAGACTGTGTCACTGTGCTGTGAGTAGATTCTAAGAAGCAAGTGAAGGATGCAGCCTCTCCCCTCCTATGTCCATAGGTGCTGGGTGTGTTCAGCTCTTTCAGAACCTGGAATGCTGTATGAATGGTGCAGAGCTCTTGAGCTTGTTATTGAAGATGAAAGGCTGGTTGTTTTTCAAAGCCCTTTGTGGCTCTTTGCTCCTAACTGGAGCTGTCAGTGCAGATGCTTTTGATTGCCTTTATCACTGGAGGTCTGAAGTCCCTCCTCTAAAGATTTCCTCAATTCAAAGGAAGATTACTTTGGCTTTTTAGTCCCAAAAGGCCTGGAGGGTCTCCACTCTTGGTTGGGCTGAAGTTTCCCCAGGCAATGCCAGTGCTTTCCAAGGACTGCTGCAAATCTTTAACCCCCAGGCAGCCTGCACCAGCCAGGCTGGCTGTCACTCAGACTGCTGCTCCTGAGTGGCCCAACTGGAAAGTGGTGGGTGCAAATCTCCCAACAAAGCTGTGCTGGGAAGAACTGGATCCTGAGTGTTCTCCTGTCAGTGCCTTCAAATGACTCCTGCCTGATGAAATGCTCTCCAGCTCAATGCACTTTTGATCTGTAAAGGTGTTTTCTGTAAATGATCCATCCAAGTGATTTCAAGGGGTATTTTTCAAGGCAGCTCTGCTACCAACACCCCCTGACTGTGGTCAGCCCAGGAGCTGGAAAGCTCCTAGCCCAGCCACTCTCATCCTAGCTGAATGAGAGGGAAACCAAGTCGCAGTGCTCACAGTGGCCAGAGCAGGTTGTGCTCTCCTTGCTGAGCATTAGAACACTGAGCAAGGGGTGAATCCATACAGAGCAGGCTGGAACCAAAAGAGGGATGCCCCTGGATACAGCTC
Source organism: Ceyx cyanopectus (assembly GCA_013401355.1). Taxonomy (NCBI): domain Eukaryota; kingdom Metazoa; phylum Chordata; class Aves; order Coraciiformes; family Alcedinidae; genus Ceyx; species Ceyx cyanopectus. The sequence continues at coordinate 6,579 of VYZU01072407.1, forward strand.
CAGTTAGCTCCAGCTTCACCATCCTCTGCTTACCAGAAAGCAACAGCACCTGGACACTGAGAGATCCAAGATATCTGCTTGTTCACAGAAAAGCAAAGTACATTTGGAATGCATGGAAACCCTTCCTCCTGGGCAGCCACAACTGAGCTGCTGCTGTGCTGCTGCTGCTGACCCATCACAGAATGGAGGGCACAAGGGCATGAGGGTGAGGAGGGGGAAATTGCTGCCAGAGAAAAGCTGGGTCCTGCATCTCAAGGATCTGGTCACCAGGGAAGTGTGAAGAGTGATCAAAATGCATGTAGCTGCTACTGGAGGTGACTTAGGAGGAGTAAAGTTCTTTTTCTCTCTGATGTAACTGGCCAGACTGCACAACTTAGTCCAAAACACATTGCCCAGACCAAAAAAAATCTCCAGTCACACCAGAATTGTGCACAGAGATGGGAAATGAATGTAAATCTGTTAAATCCCAGAGCATTTGCCCTTACTTTGCTTTCTCAGCCTGATCTGACAATGGCACAAATTCTCTACCTGATCCTGTTACCAGCTTTGCTGCTTTCTGGCTTCAGAAGGTTTTGTTGATTTTTGTTTTATAAATGTTAATCTCTTCCAAAACAAATACCCTAAGCACACTAAATATGTTGCCTCCTGCTCTTAATAATTAAGAGATTGATCAACACCAGCACCAGGCAGGCAAGTTGAAAGTGCTCAAGTGTTCTCTGTCCTAATGCAATGAAAGGGGCTTTGCTTTTGCAGTGGTAATTGTGGCAGCAATCTCAATCAACACCCTCTTGCTCAGACTTGCAATCTTCCTTCAAAGAGAAATGCAGTGCTCGTTGGCATTATGGGCACATCATTGTCTTTACTTTCTGCAATCAGCTTTTATTCATCATTTAACAATAGGTGGAAATGTTCCTGTTTCCTTAGGCAAGCAAGAGAATGAACTGAACTTGGAGAAAATTACTTCAAAAAAGGCCTCGGTGATAAGAACCAGAGGATGTGTTAAAAGATCAGTGGATTACAGTTCTGCAAATGGGCTGGAAAAGGCAAGCTGGGTGGTGGAGGCTTTTCTGTGTTCTGTGTGTTAGGGGATTTGGGAGGGGAGAGGGAGAATGGTGGGGAAATCTCAGTGGTGTGAGGCTGGTGAGGAATCTCGTGTGATGTTGGAGGACCTGCTCCTGGGGTTTCCTTGCTGGAATGGTTCAACATTCCCTCTCCAACACCCCCATCTGACTGCTGGTTTGCAGTTTCATGCCAAAGTGCTGTCATTGGAATTCTCACAGAGTCATTGTGGTTGGAAAGGAGCTCTGGGATCATCCAGCCCAACCTTCATCCCAACATCTCTGTCTCCACCAGCCCACACAGTGCCACAGCTACTGCTTTTTCAACCCCTCCAGGGATGGTGACTCCACCCCCTCCCTGGGCAGCCTGTGCCAGGGCCTCCCCACTCTCTCAGGAAAGAATTGCTTCCTAATATCCAATCTCAACCTCCCCAACAACATTTGAGGCCATTTCCTCTGGTTATTTCTGATACAAAACCAATCTTCTCAATTCCTTTCCACATTTTCCACCGTTCTAAGGGAATCCCTATTTGCTGCTCAAAAAACATCAAATAAAATCAGTTGCCATCATCTAAATCTGCTTGATTCAATTAGAAAGAACTTCTGCAGGGCTGCAGAGCCAGGGAGTTTATCTGTCATATGCTAAATGGTGCCAAAGAGGTCACCACTGACATCAAATCAACCTCAGAACTGGTTTTTCCTTGCTTCTGGCTCAGCTTTAAATGCTAGTTATTCTATCTGGTTTTTGAGGGCCATGGTTTAGGGGTGAACTTTGCAGAGCAGGTTCATGGTTGGGCTGGATGATCCCAAGGGGCTTTTCCAACCTGAGTGATTCTATGGTTCTATCTTTATTTTGAGTCAAGAAATCCCAGTAAGAAGCACCTAGAAGTGATTTGATGGTGAGATGATAAATAAATGGAGATGCACATCCACATTTCACAGTCCTCATTCACTGAACTTGACTAAAATCCCTATAAAGCTCTTTAGAAAAAGGAATATTCTTGAGTTCTACCCTCCCCTTGTACAAGGCCTTGTAGCTACTTGACTAATGATGTGAGGAGAAGGGTCCAAGCCCCTGAGCAGCTCAGAACCACAGTAAATCACATTTCTGTGGAGTTTGGTGATGTAGCATCATGATCACACCTTTGGTCATGTAACTGTTTCAACAGTTTGAGGAGGGTTGAACTGCAAATGAAACAACCCAAGACACAGCAGAGGAAATCTCTGCCATAACCCATGTTAACAAACCCATCACTCAATTAAAGATTCATCCATCTTTAATCTCTTGATTAAATCAGTTTAAGAGGCTCTTGGGATTTTTGGAGAAGGAGGAACTCCTAATCAGAGCAAAGGGAGCTGCTCCCATTTATTCCCAGCTTGAAGTTGCCCCCAGATTTGTTGAGGAGAAGCAATAATTAGTTTGTAATAAAGAACTTGCTCCTCAGGAAGCAGGGGGAGGGCCTGGATTTCCCCCTGTGGTTGAGAGTTCATTAGGGCACCAACAGGGAAAGTGTGCATGAAAAGTGCAGTCAGATGAATATTCCTTATTTAACCTCCAACCCAGTAATTCAGAAAAAAAAAAAAAGGCAATTTCTTCTTGAGTCTGAGTTCCAAGTGACTGCCTTTTCTCTGAACTCCATTAAATGATTCCCTTGCTCAATTCCCAGGAAAGAAGCTGTTTGCTCCAGCCTCCCTGAGATCATTGGGAAACCAAACCATTCTGCTTTTATTAGAATGATCTGTCTTCCACCCTGGTCATGTGAGGGTTCTGAGGAAGGTGTTTGTAGCCAGGTGTCAGTGAGAGCACCTGGCAGGGGAGCCACCATCATGCCAACCAAGAATCAGTGTCCCCAGCCTCACACTAGATCCCTGTCACCCTCACTCCCACCACAGTCTCATGGAATATGGTTGGGAAGGACCTCCTGGATCTCCTGCCTTCAGTCTCAGAATCATTTCTCCCTTCTGTGGTTGCCCCAGGTGATTCACCTCAAGGTCTATTTCTGGATGGCAACCACCAGACAGATTTTTTTCTGCAGTGTCCTGTTTATTCTGCATTTACACTCAATGTTTCCTGCACAGCCCTTTTAAAAAGCAGAGATTTCTTTGGATGTGCTGGATCTGGTGAAAGCAGCTGTTCTGAAATCCCCCAGGGATGCTCCATGGATGTGCTGGGGCTGCTCCACATACCAAGTGCAGCTGGCTGAAAACAGCCTTGACCTTTCAATAAACTGAAGTATTGTCCAGCCCTGTTTTCTCTGACCTTGCAGTCATCATTCCCTCAATCCCTGCCTTTACATACCTCATTTTCTCCTGCTGCTGCAGTGCCTTTGGTGCTGGTTCCTGGGATCTGAAGAGCAGTTCACATGGCTTGAGCAGACTTGGGCCTGTCTAGGTGTGTAGAAGACCTCAGAAATCTGGGATTTCTTGCCAGGAGCAGCATTTGGAAGGGCAAGCTTGTTGCAGGGCTCCTGCCTCTGTGTCTGGAGCCTTGGATCCACCAGAGCTGAAGGCTTTGCTGGATCCTCAGTGTGGGTTCCCTGGGTTCCCAGATGGTGCTGAGCTCTGGGGACCCAGATGTCTTCAAGCCACTTCAAGTTTCTCTCTATCAAACCATGTTATTACAGGTTTAACTCCACTGACAAGGCAGCTCCTCCTGCTTCCCAGCAGAATAGATGAGAGGAGAAGCAGGCTCTCAATCTCAAGGGATCCAGTGGCATTTTATCATGTCCTCTGAATTACTCTGTCACAAGCATCTTGAATGTCTGGTTTATCTCCTCAAAAATGATCAGTACACTGCTCATCAATCAGCCTGCTCTGACAACTAACATGCTGCACCTTGTTTAGCAGCATTTGGGCTGAAGTATTTGCATTCTCTCTGCACCAGGAGGGAGCTGCTGGTGTCTTTGTGATCCCTGGGGATGGGGGCATGGGGTGGCTGGGCTGGCCAGCTGGCCACCTCTACTCACCTCTGTCCTTCTCCAGCACTGAGTGGCATGAAAAATAGAAACCCTCAAGTACATGAATGATAATTAAAGAGTTAATGAATCCTCAGGCAGCTTTAAGTTTGCCTAGAGAAGTCAGGGAGGGGAGGTTCAGAACATTTCTCTGGCCAAACCCACAGATGGAGATTAACTGCAAACCTTCAGGGACACCAAGCAGAACAACAGGACTGGGAGGCCAGGAAGTTGTTGCCATTAGTTCTCTGTTCCTGCTGCTGGTGCAAGAAGGACTAACCTGCTATTCTTTCTCTACAGTCATCTCAGAGCCATTTTATGGCACTGGATCACCTCTCTGCTTCCACCATGGAAACCCTTCCAGCTGGGACCTCTCCAGCCACACAGCCCCAGCCCGGGGGCAGCTGTTTCAGTAAGTAAGGTGCTTTCATCCTGCCCTTTCCACCTCCCCTGCCTGGGATTGCTCCAGCAGACAGGTATCATGCCAAGGAGTGTTTGGGGGGAGGGGGTTCTTCTGAGGCAATCACCCCAAACACCCTTGAAAGGGCTTCAGAAGGAGAGTGGAGCAATTCCACACTGAACCTGTTCAGTGGGCTGATCCAGGTGGGAAACTCCCAGGTGTACAGGGTGACCTGTGTGTCCTGTTGTGCTGCTTCTCTTGCAGACCACTAATGCTGTGAGGTACCTGACATTGTTTGCAGAAACTGCTTGACAAAGAGCTCTGAAAAACAAACAAACCCAAGGAAAATAACCCCACCTCTGTTCACGGGGGGAAAGAAGCAAAAGGCAGAAGATGAGAAAGCTGCTATTACTTCTGGTGAATTAATTACCCATCTCCAGAGCTGACAAAATAACTCAGAGGAGGCTGGAGACTCTTTGTGCTCTATTTTATTTTTTTTTTCAGCCAGTGCTGGAAGCAAAAGTGCCAGAAATCTCTCTGCAAAGCCTGTTATGATGAGATTTCCAGTCAGTTGCATGAATCAAGTTGGGTTGGATTCACTGTGAATAAGCCCTTGGGCAGAACCAGCAAATCCTGGCTTCATTGATCACAGACACCTCTGTGCACAGGGTCTGACCCAACACTCAATAAAGACAGGGAGAAAACCACTGGGGCAGCTTTACCCAGTAGCTGTGGAGCCTCTTTGTGCTGCTCTCCAAAGCAGGTGGAATCAGCTATTCCCAGACACTGGAAAATGGATGGGGGGGGGAGTTTCATTCACCCCATTTACAGGGGGCTGCATCAGGCCCAGGGACAAGTTCTCCCAAACAGACACTGCTCATTTCAATAGCTGCTGAGAATCAACCTCAGCTTTTCCTCCTGCCTTGCTTCCCAGCAGTAATTACCAGGGACAGATGCCTACCTCTTCCAGGATTATTTAATGTGGAGGCATTTTCAGGGCTGTCCCTGGAGGGTGTCTCCACAAATAAATGTTTTTTCAAGTTATGCCCCTCTATTGATCAGCTGCCTGAACAATTTGGAGTGGTGCCTGCTCTGAGCCCAAAGGTGCTGGCTATCAACCCATAATGGTATTCAAGGTGAGCACTGTTTGGAAAGGCTGCCTCTCCTGAAGGATGCTGGCTGTTTGGAATGTGACAGGCTGCAGGACAGCATCTGAACACACACACACCCCTCAGAAAGCTTGGGAACTTTTAATCCTTGAGCCTGAGCCCAGCCATACTTCCTGACTTTGGTTTGGAAGCCTCTGATCCAAACACAACCTTTGTGGCTTGGAGCAGGTCATGGCCCCTCTCCCATCCAGAGGAGGCCACAAGTGTTATAAAATCATAGAATCATGGGATGGTGGGGGGTGGAAGGGAGCTCTGGAGATCATGGAGTCCAACCCCCTGCCAGAGCATCACCCAGGGCAGCCCACACAGGAACAGATCCAGGTGGGGTTAGAAAGTCCCCAGAGAAGGAGACTCCACAGCCTCACAGGGAAGAAGTTTCTCCTCATGTTGAGGTGGAACCTTCTCTGCTCCAGTTTATCCCCATTGCTCCTTGTCCTATTGCTGGGCATTGCAGAGTTTGGCTCCTTCTGTGTGACACCCACCCTCAGATATTTGCAGCCATTCCTAAGGTCCCTCTCAGGCTTCTCCAGACTCAACAGCCCCAGTTCCCTCAGCCTTTCTTCCCAGGGGAGATGCTCCAGTCCCTTCATCATCCTCACAGCTCTGTGTTGGACTCTTTCCAGTAGCTCCCAGTCTCTCTTCAACTGGGGAGCCCCAAACTGGGCAGAGTATTCCAGCTGTGGGCTCACCAGGGCAGAGAAACCTAATTCTATCAGAAAATTTTGCCTCAAAATGAGTTCTCCAACATAGAATTCCTGACCTTGTGAGATTTCACAGGGGTGGAAATCCTGTGAGACTATCCCCAGCTTCACTGGAAGTGCCCTGTCCTGACCCTGGGTTCCTCCTGGGGACACAAATCCCAGCCTAAGCCAAGAAGAAAGTTGGAGCCACTGCTTTAAGACATAGATAAAACCTTCCTTACCCCTCTGTATCTTGAGGAGAATTCAAAACAGAGAAGGTAAAACATCTACAGAATCAAGCAAGGGAAGAACTCAGTTTAAGATGAGACTTTGAGTTAATGAATGTTGGGTCTTCATCAAGAACTGCTGTGATAATTAATGGAATGAGGTGCATCTGAGGACCCAGGGGAGCAGTACTGGGGGGTGATGGTGAAAGGCAGTTCCAAAAGCAGCAGCTCCCACCCATCCCTTTGTCTTCTAGCACAACTGGGGCATGTTTGAAGAACAGTATCATAAAGACAGAGGGAATCTAAGTGTCTAGCTTCCACTTGTAGCACTGCTTGACAACCTCTCCTTGCCTTGTAGTCCTCAGGAACAGAAGAATTAATGAATTTCTCCTGCACTGTTGTAATTCCTGCAGGATAAACCCCTGTTTCAACTGGCTGCTCTGCTATTTCAGTGTAATACTCCACCTGACTCCATCCTAAAAGTCTGGTGGCTGATAGATAAATATCTCTGAGAACAATCATTTCACTGGAGGCATCAATAACTTCAGCTGAGCTGTTGGGACACTCAGCTGCTCAGTAAACACCAAGGAAAGGGTGGTTTTTTTGTGCCTAATGCAGCTTTTTCCTCTGTTTTTCAGCCTGGTGGCAAAGTTCCTTGGGCTGACAGTCCTCAATTTGGAGGCTGATTCATGAAGACAGGTTGGAGTGAGGCTGTGTTGGAAGGGGTCTGTGCTGATTGGGGTCAGATCCTATTACCACAGAGGCAGTTAATTGCAGGGGGGGGGGTGGTGGTATCATCAGACATCAGGCCAATTCCAATTTTCCCTTCCTGCCTGTTATTTAATGGAACTACTGAGAGGAAAGCTGCAGTTACTTTCATCTTTAATTCTAAAAAGCCAGTATTTGAGAAGTCACTGAATACAGGATAGAATTGGTTCTGTAATAATAATAACAACTTGTTTTCCCTCTTTGAAAAGAAACGTGGTCCTTAGGAGCAAGATTTACCCATTGCTGGCAGTCAATCAGGCAGGACAATTGGGGCTCCAAGTACTTGATTAGAATAAGGAAAATTGCCTTCCTGAATCAAGTAAGGATCCATTAACCTGATGAAACAGGGTTTGCTTATCTGAGAGGTTAAGACTCAAAACATAGCCTGGGCTGCATTAGATGAGGCCTCTTTCAGAAAGGCATAAAGACAGCAAGTAATAAACCCCCCATCTGTCATGTCTAGTCAATCAGCTGGAGTAGAAGAGAGGAATTATTCCTCTGCCTTCACCATTGTGAGATAGTCTGTTTCTTAACAATGGCAAGTGTCAGGAATGCTGAAAACTGGTTTTATTCTCTCAAATTGTTTCTAGCTGTCTTTATCTTGGAGAGAATTAATATTAATCTGAGTTTATACAGCCAAAAAAATAATGTTTTCAGATGAGCACAATGCTGAGGCATTCCATGTTGAGACTCTTGAGTGATTTCTTGTCAGAGGTGAAGCTGAATGGGAGGTGGAGGAAAAATGCCACATCACTTGGCTTCTGAAAGTGATGATTTCTCTTAACAGATCTCTTGCAAGTTGCTGAGCACTCAGGATCTTTGAAGTCAATTGAGTATCTATCTACCTCTGTCCCTCTGCATCTTAAAGGACAGCATGGCTGGATCTTCTCAGGTAGAGCTGGAGCTCATGGAACCCACTAAGGAGGAGCCAGGCTGGGGCTAGAAGAGAAGGGTTAGTGCCTGGTTTCAGTGTTTGATTATGGCCAGAATCACAGAATCCTTTAGGTTGGAAAAGACCTTTAAGCCCATAGAGCCCAACCATTAACCCAGCTCAACACAGGGCACTGCTAAACCACATCCCTGGGCAGCCTGGTCCAGTGCCTGATAACCTTCCCAGTGAAGAAATATTTCTTAATATCCAACCTAAACCTCCCCTGGCCCAACTTGAGGCCATCTCCTCTTGTCATTTGTGAGCAGAGACTGGCATCCACCTCACTGCACCCTCCTTCCAGGGAATTGTAGAGATCAAGGTGTCCCCTCAGCCTCCAGACTAAACATCCAACCATCAGAATAAGCAATCCTAGTTTTCTCATCTCCAGGCCCCTTCACCTTGCTCCAGCACCTCAGTGGCCTTGCAGTGAGAGGCTCAACACTGAAGCCAGTACCTGGAGTACATGAGATCTTAGATTAATGTTTAAAAATAAAAACCAAGGTAAAAGGGTCTTTAGAGACCTGATGCAGAGAAGCCCCAGGTGCCTCTGCTTCCCACTGGGGCTGCTGAGAGCTGCTCACACTCTCCACCTTAGCAAAGGGATCCCCATGGGCACTGTGGGAGGAGCTGAAAAGAATGGATGGCACTGCAAGCTCGTTAGGAAAAGCAGGGAACCAGAGTTAATGAATCTTGGATGAGCCCTTGATCTGCTGGCCCTTGGTGTGGCACTTGAGAATCTGATTAGTATCCCAGTGGAAATGCCAGTCCCTAGAATGCAGAATAGATCATCTCTATCTAGGCTTGCATCTGGGAGACTGTCAGAGAGCTAAGATCTCTCTGGATTAGATCTGCAAGTTGGTTTTTTTATCAGAACAGAGGTGTTTTGGGGATTTACATGTTCTCTCTCCCTGGTTATGCAATTGCAATCTACTGAAACTGTAGGAAAAAAATCATCTGTGCACTGGGGATATGGTGAGGAGGTTCTGGGAGGGCAAAGATGTGAAATTGTTCAGTGCAATTCACCTCCTGACCCAGAGAAACTAGCAGAGAAGAAACCAATCAGGTTGTTTACTGGGGGGGGCCATGGCAGAAATTGTGGGAGCTGAACTGAATGTTTTCTCTGGGATGCTCCAAGTCCTGGAGCAGGATTACTGAATTAAAGCACTCACCCCAGATGGGCAGGAGATTAGTGCTGCTTCACTCTCATTTGATGGCTAGTGGAGTTCAGGTTGTGAAGCTTGAAATCTCTGCTCAAATTGTCTGACAAGGAGTCAGAATTGCACCCCAGGGTCCTGCCCCCTCCTTCCCTCCCCCGTGGACCTGCTGGGAGCTGCCTGCCAGGAATGGAGGAGCTGCAGGATCCCTGTGTCTTCTTGCTGGGGGACAGGCAGTGAGTAAAAAGCAGCTTTTTGCTCTGGAGCTGGGTGGGAGAGGGCACAGACCTCACCACCAGAAAAGGAGCTGCTGGGCAGCTTGAGGGCACAGTGCCAGCAGGGAATTCCCAAGGCAGTGCCTGTTGCAGAGCCTGGAAGGGAGGGCAATGCACCCAAGGGATGTCTGGGACACTGGATCCAACTGTCTTCAGCATTCCTGCAGCATTCATCAGCATGGCTTTTTGCTTCCCTCTGCAATGGAGATCCTCCTGTCTCTGGGTGGAATGCCCCAGGACCAGCAGGGCACCAAGATCCTGCTTCTGATACCACCAGGGAGAAAATATTCTTGGGACACCCAATGGTCAAGTGCTTTGCCAAAGTCCTGCCAAACCACATCCATCTGCCTTCCAGCTCCAGGGACCTCCCACCTTTTCACTCCATGAAGGGGACAACCCAGCCTCAGCCCCAGGCAAGTGGCAACCTTCAGGGTTTGGTTTCCAGGCTCTCTCTGGTGTTCAGAGGGTTGGAACAGGGAGGTTGAGTTACTGAGCCAGGCAGCAGTGGCACTGGGGGGCTGAGGGGTCAGCAACTCTTGCCTGTTAGGGGAATAAAAAAGAGATTCTGAGGTGATTGTGAGTCAAACAGTGTTAGAAAGGAGGCTCCTGATCCTTTTTACACTCATCTCAGCTCTTCTTTTCTTGATCTGTTGGGTTTTATTTCAGAGCATTCTCTGTTGCTGACTTACTGTACCTTTGTGGGCAGTAAAACTATTGTTTCAAACTATTGTTTTAACTAGGGACTGTAAGAAGGAGGCAGCATTCCTAAAATGCTTTCAACCATAGAATAGAAATCACTGGAAAGGAGAAACAAAGGCTGAGCAGGAAGGGCAGGTCAGAGAAACAGCTCAGGGACAGGTTCCCCTGGGTGCACACTGTCTGGGACATCTGCATGTCCATTTATGCCTTGAATTTACTGCAAGCAGTGCTGCCAGGCAGGGCACAGCACCTTCTCAGCACCTGATGCAGCTCAGACCTGGAGGGGAAAATACCTGGAAAGGAATTCAGGAGGTCACTCAGTCTGTGTCCTTCCTGACAGCCCAAAGAATGAAATTATTCTTGATTTTCTGGGCAATATAGAACTCCCTGGGCATTTCCTTACTGTTAATTGGTCTGTTCTATGTGAGCACGAGTTCTGGAGCTAGCTTCTAATATTTTTTTTTTTTGCAGTGGTTTTGTGATCCTTCCATCTTGAGAGCCTAGAAAGTGATTGAAAATTGGGATTGCATTTTGCTTTGTGTGTGTTTATGTGTCCATGCTGTGCTTTGTGGTTATCTGAGCTGCATCTTCTGACTAACACTCCTTGGATCCTGGCCATACAGCCTACAATCTGGATTTAAATCCTCCTTTCCATCCAGCTTTCCTGTATCTTGACTGAATAGCCTGCTTTTTGGAGCCATGATTCAAGTTTTGCTTCAGACCTCCTTTCACAAGCTGCTTATGATTTACCAGCATCTTTTTAGGAGTTGTTTGTGCTCTTCTTCTTACCTGGCACTTCAGCCTGTGCATCCCTCTTTGCTCTGGGCAAATGGGGCAGGTGGCTTCCAGGCTGTGGAATGTGGTGATGGAGACCCCATTTTACTGCTCAGCATACAGAATTTTTCTGGGAGGCATTTGTGTGTCTGCAGAAAGCAGCTGGGGACTTGCCCTGCAGAGCCTCTTTGAAAGGAATCCAGTCACTTAAAGAGGTTATGGGGACAACAGCAGAAATGTGGTGAGAAAAACCATTGGTCCTCCCTCAGGCAGCTCATGGCTTTAGGGTGAAAAAGGATCTGGGGGGGTTGGAATATGAATGTTACACCTGCATCCCTGGGTGGCACATGAAGAAGCAGGAACTGAAGCCAAAGGGTGATGAATCCCTGTGTCTTCTCCCAGCCCTAGACACGTGCAGCTAAGGCCAGCTCTGTAGCTGCTGTACAGTGTCACAGGGGTGGATTTATGGCCAGCTGTAAATTCTCTCCAGTCACAAGTCAAGTCCCTGTTCTCATCCAGAAGCTGTAATTTCATTGAAAGATAGTGTAGCTGCAGCACAAAGTGATTGATTGTGAACATCCAGGAAAGATGCTGTGAAGACTTAATTAGAGGCTGTATTCAAGGAGAAAGGCAGATTCCCTATGGCATCTGGGAGCTGAGCAGACATGACTTCTGTTTCACTTCCAGATCAAAAAATAAATCAACTATTAACTATTTCATTGGGGCCTAAAGGACTGCTGGTGTGAAGTGAAACATTAAAGCCAGGGTGAGGGGGAGCCAGGATTGCTCAACAAGGTTCATCTTCAGGCACAGGAGAGCTGGGAGCATCCAGTGTGTGGGAAGCAGCAGACATGGCAGAGGGGGACAACGTGCTGCAGGCTCCAAAGGAAGCCCAAGCTGGTGAGAAAAACACTTGAAACATTTCTTCTTGCTAATCATAAAAGAAACTGAAGGCAAAAAAGCACCAGGAGGGATGAGTTGCTTTGGTACATGTTGACTAGTGCACAGATGACAGGCTCTTATCTACAGATATCAACAGTGGCATTCATCTAAATTCCTTTATCATCTGGAGTCTCAGGGCTGGTGAATAGAGCAGAGATACAGGTCTGAAGACTGCTGGGCATATTTTCCTGGTTTAAATGATTTGATGCCTCATTTCAACAGCCTTTTCTTCCACTACTTGAGAAGTCTCCAGGCAATGGAAACCAGTCTTGAGCTAAGACATGCTCTTTGCTGTGGAATTGGAGAAAAGAAGCCAAAAGAGACCTGGAGAGGTTATCTTGTCCACCCAGGGCCAGGACATGAAGCCCAAAGTGTTGCTGGCACACATTCCTCTAGTCTCTTAAACCCTTCCCTTGGAAAGAAACACAGATATGGTAAAAAAAAAACCCTTGTATACAAATTCAAAATAATGAAGAGACCAGTGGGACTGCAAATCAAGAAGGGATTGTACTACAAGATGAATGCAGATAAAAATGAAGAGATTAGTTGAGTCTAAAGAGATTAATGTGCAGCACTACAGCAGGAAGCAGTGAGAATCTGAGGATTGGAAAGGGAAAATGCAGATTGTCTTGCTGTGGATTTGGGGACCAGAAAAAAAAAAAGCAATTAAATGATGAACTGAAAGTCTTAGGAAAAAAAAAATGTATTCACAGCAGCTTCTGGCTATGCAAGGAGTGTGGTAGCTGAATATTCCATTGCATCCCCACTTGCATGAAGGATGCTCAGAAAAGAGGGGAATTTACAGCAGGCAGCCCTTGCCCTCTTGCTTGCCAGTTGCAGTTGTTTGATGTTCAAAGGAATTCAGGAGGACACCTCATCCCCTCTGCCTTTTCTGGAACAGGACCTAATAATTAGCCAGCACCTAATGAGTTTTTACACAGCAGGGATTGCCCACACTCTGCAGCCCCAGGAGCCTGTTCCAGTGCTCAGCTGGCCTTGCAGTTTGGCCCAAAGCAGCTCCAAATCTTTACTGTCAATAAATCAGTTACTCTTCTCATCTTATCCCCAGGAAAAATGGCCAGTGGTTGGTCTCTGTGGCTGCTTTTCCAGTCCAAAGGGGATAGCTGAGCTCTGGAGAAACACACCTACATTGTCCTGTCTTTCTAAAGGCAGGGGTGATGCTTGTCCTGCTTTTGCCCTTCCTGGGGCTGTGGAAGGTGAACTTCATCAGCCTCTGATGATCTGAGCACATTTGCATCATCCAAATAACTCCTTGAGTGGTTTTTGTCTCATTTCCCCCCTATTCCTGCTGCTTCATTCTCATGCTGCTGTGCATCTTGTTGCAGTTTAGGGGTTTTTTTTTAAGTGAACACAAACAAAAAGGACACAACTTTTCTGGCTTCTCAGGATGAGCTTTTGTTTGCTCGTTTTCTAGTTTAAATAACAGACTTTCATTCCCTTTCTCTTTCTCCAATATTGACAGCATTTCTAACACCTTTTCTCATTGCCTTTTGTGTCCCCCTGCTAGCTGTAATTCATTTTGTGCCTCAGCTTTGCAGCCTCTATCACTCCATGCTTGATCTGTTTGTTTATAGTTGGCTCAGAAATGCCACCTGATTTCCACTGCTGGTACAATTCCTTCCTGATTTTCAGCCTAGCTGCCCAGCTCTCCTTCCATCAACTCTCACTCTGAATTCATTTGGATCTGAGGCACTTGCTGATTTATTCTCTTTAACTTCTTCTTGCTGTTTGCCATGTGTGTTACCAGACACTGGAATTCCTTTTCTCCCTGTTTGTCTCAGAAAACCTTCTGGCTGCTAAATGACCTCAACATCTCTGCAGCATATTTGACAAGCAGTGTATTCATCCCACCTAAAAACCAAACTAATAATCATCATTTAACTTAATTTAGACCCACCAGGCTGTGTGCTGCATGATACTGCAAATATGAAGTGCTTTGCCACTGCTGGAGTAGAAAAAGGGAATAAGAACTGGGCAGATCTTCCTTGGCTCATGAACCTGGAGTCACTTCACTCCTGGGACAGCACAGAAATACTTCAACACAGGGAAGGCACCTGTGACATCCAGTGTCAGGGGGTGAATTCAACCCTCTTGTGTGTGGCTTTTCAGTGGCATGAGCTCTGCTCCCTGCAGAATTAACCTTTCATTACTGAACTGGGAGGGAGCTGAACACTCTGCTCTTAAATCTGCAGCCTGGGGGAGGTATCTGGGATTTTTCTATTCAGCTCCCATCTGTTCAGCATCCAGCACTGGGCTGGACTGGTGCACGTAGGGCAGCTGGGGGCATGCCAAGCAAATAGGAGGTCTGTGCCACCAAGTGCTGACAGCCCCAACCTGGGAATGATTTAGGCTGCATTTCCCTGACTCCTCTGGAACTCTTGAGTTCTCTTTCCTGGTTGCATCTCCCTCCCCTTTCCACCCTGGCTGAGCAAATGTGCTCAATTAGGGTTAACTCCAACTGAATCAAACTTCATGCCTGAGGTTGGAAATCTTCCCAGTGAACTCACCACAGCCACATAGCATGGTGGGAGACAAGGAGAGAGGGGAGATGAATGCTTTCCAGAGAAACGAATCCAAGGAAACTTTATTCACTTGTGTTTCTGCAGGAGATGATCCCCCCAAAGGAGATTTCCCTGGGCAGAGAAAATCCCCGGTGAGTGAGACAGTTTCCTTTGCTTTGCTTTCTGCTCAGCTTGCTCTCAACACTGCAAGATCTCTCTGTTCTTTCCTCTCTTGTGCTCTGGCTGGAGACAAACACCCTTTCTTGCAGAGGGTTGAAATAAGCATTAACAACTGCAGGCAAAACAAAAAAATCCTTCCATTAACCTGATTAAGTTAAGAAAGTGCAGCTTAAAGGGGAAAAATAAAAATGAACTGTCTGAACGGGTGAGAAAAAGGGTTGTGATTGCTGCCTTTGTCCTCAACTCTCCTCGTGGGAAAGGATTTCCTTCTCTGGAGGGAGATGTCATGCTTGGGAGGGAGGCAGCTGACTTGTGCCTTTGCTCAGTTGGATGAAACCCACCAGGGAAGAGTCCCCAGATGCTGCAAAGCAGAGGGAAGGACAGGGATTGAGGGCAGGCCACTGAGGGGTGTGCCAGAGCCCAACTGTAGTGCCAGAGCCCCAGGTTTACACCTTTGCCTGGGATTTAAAGCCAGAGGCAGGTGGAGATTTAGTTTCCTTGCAGCTGGGATGGTCTGTGCAGGTTTTCTGGCTCCTTCTGGTTGAGTGCTTGCCCCCTACAGACTGTATTTATGGACTTGAGGGAGGACAGGGTTGAATGGCACCTGCTTGCACTTGCAGGGCAGGATGGGAACACTTGCTCTCAAAGCTCACAGTTCTGCTGTTAACAAGCCAGCCATTTAACTGCTAATTTCAAGCACTGTGCAGTCATTAACTATTGGCTATCCAGAGCTCCTGGGAAATATTAATCTCTGTCCCGTTTTGCAGCCAGTTAGCAAGAAGGAGATGAAAACAAACATCTCCTGCAGCTGGCACTTTAAATGGCATTTCATTGTTTTTCCAAAGACACAAACTACCAACTTCCACAGCATCCTTAAGAGCTCCATAATCCTGCAGATCCCAGGCTTACAGGGGTAGCTAAGCACAGCAGAGTATCTGTGCACTCAGGAATCCAGACTTAGCCTCTTTGCTTTTTGCTGGGGCTCTCTGCTGACCAAGATCCTCTGTGAAAGGAAGGAAACTGCACCTGGCTCTCCCCATGGATGAAAGCTGCCCACTTTTGGACACCCAGGCAGGCCACAGGCAGGTCAGTGGAGAGAATACATGAGGGTTTCTGCATGTGCTGGTGCCAGCTGCTAACATACAAGCCAGATGGAAGCACCCCTGCTTGTAAGTCACTGCTCTGTGTTTCTAAGCCCTTGCTCAGGCACCTGGGGAGGTTTAGCTGGGAAGTCACCACCTCCTGCCCTCCTTTTGCTGCTTGCCTCTGCTCATCTGTATGTAGGAGTCACACCTCAGAGCAGGAGTGGCTGAAATGGGTCAGTGCCAGGTTTTCTGTCACTGCAGGCATGTGACACCTCAAACTGCTGCAGCTAAATCCAGCAGGGCTTGTGCTTTGGGTGCAGAGGGGTGAGATCAGGCTCTAGGTTTGAGCTCTGCAGCTCCATCAGATGTTAGTCCATCTCCTGAGCACTGTGGAAATCATCCCTGCTAGGCAATTTAACATTCAAGTTCAGAAAGTGCCTCCAAGCACCCCCAGGAAACATAATTAGCCTCTTATGGTTTCTCTTCTTGAATATTGTCAGAGAAATGCCCACAGAGAATATCTGTGTCTGTGTGTTTGTGCATTTACAGCTTGGATATGCCACCTTTTTTAGGCTAGTCCAAAAGCAGGAGCTCCTGGTGGGGTTTCCAAGGGAGCCCTCTCTGTTACAAGCCATATGCTGAGGGTGATGCTTTCAGAGTAAATAGCAAATTAAATGGATAATTACATATTTACTTTAGTGAAACAAAGAGGCCAAGGGTTTCTTAATAAAAAGGCAGCCCATAAATAATGAGAGAAAAATCTTTTTCTTCTTCTTTTTATATATATTTATCTTCAGTGATTCTGGGTTAAGTAATCACAAGTGTTTTGGGGGTGTTTTGGTTTTTTTTTTTTACAGACAGCCCATCTCTTCTCTTTTGTTACTCTTTTGTAAGATTGAGCAAGACAGCATCACTCAGCTAGACTCTTCTACATGTGATGCCATTGCTTTGGGGATCTAGATAATCTCAGGTCTCTTGGTGGTGAATTAAACCTGAATAAACACATCTAGTTTGGTATCTGTATTTGCATTTGGGAAGAAATAGAGGAATTCATTCTTCCTGACACGTGGCACAGAAACTAATGTGTTCATCTCACCTCCCTGCCCCATACTGTGTTTAAATCCACAGCCCTAAATGCAGCTGTTAATGACACATCCCCTCCCCATCCCTCCCATGGCCAGTCCCTCTCTCCCACTCATGGGCAGTGCTCTGCAACCTGCTTTCCCTGCTGCAAGGAACTGGAGCTAAGCAGCTGGAAGCTGCTGGAAGCTGCTGGAAGCTGCTGGAAGCTGCTTAGCTTGGACCACAGTGGGGGTAGCAAGAGGGCCAGAGGCCCATGCAAGGTCATGCCAAGGCTGAGCTGGTTAAATGCCTTGTGTTTCACTGGGAAACTGCTGGTTTCAGCTGGAATCAAGTCAGAGCTGGGAGAAGAGTGGCTGCTCTCAGCCAGATGTGACAGTGCCATTGCTGCTTTGCTCAGTTCTGGTCAATAATGGAATTCTCCCAGTGTGATGTAGCAGCTGGATGTGAAATGCAGCAGAAGAGGATTCCAAAGGTGGTTTTCCATCTGGGTGGGTGCTTGCATTGCAGCAGAGAGGAATGTAGGACCCTTCCCCTGGAGTTCTGACTGCCTCCCAGTCCCCATGGCAGTCCTTACTGGGCCCATCTTGCCCAGTCTGCCTCACTGGGAACCTTTAACCAAAGCAGGACCGGTTTGGGGTCCCTTCCCTCCTTCGAACCCACCCACAGGCGAGTCAAGCAGCAGCTGGTGCCTGGTTTTTGGACTGGATTCCTCTCCAGTGCCCAGGCCCTGTAGGGCTATTCTGAGGGCATTCCCAGAGCTGCTACAATCTTGTTTCTCTCCTGCAGAAACTCTGTGGTTCCAACTACCCCCTGAGCATTGCTTTCATCGTGATCAACGAGTTCTGTGAGCGTTTCTCCTACTATGGCATGAGAGGTATGTGCCTGGGCTCTGGCAGCTCATTTCCTCATCCTTGGGTTTCCATACATGCTGCCCTTGGTGTTTCAGAGCTGGAGGTATGTGGTCTCAGCTGCCTTTCAAATTCAATTGGCATTTTGGGGTGCAGGTAGGAATAGTGTGGCCTGATGTTGATGCTGTTCCTGCTCTGAGGAGAAGTTGGGACTGGAGAGCAGTTTGTGTATCTAGCATGTTGATGTTGATTCTTTGTGTCAGACCTGCTTTTCTGGTGTGACACTTCTTTCATAGCTCTGCCTAACTAACATCTTTGGGAATGGAATCAGAGAATTGTCAAGGTTGGAAGGGACCTTAAAGCTCATCCAGTTCCAACCCCCTGTCCATAGCAGGGACACCTCCCACTAGAGCAGGTTGCTCAGAGCCCCATCCAGCCTGGCCTGAGAAACTGCCAAGGATGGGGCTGCCCCCACCATTCTGGGCACCCTGGGCCAGGGTCTCACCCCCTCCTGGGGAAGAAATTCTTTTTCATGGCTGAGCTGAATCCACCCAGCTCTAGTTTTAATCCATTCCCTCTAGTCATAATCTATTCCTTCTAGTCCTAAATCAATTCCCTCTAGTCCTATCATATAGGCACCTAATTTACAAATAGAAAAAGTGCATAAACAGAACTACAGCTTGTGGAAAGATAAGTTGGAGAGTATATGTTTTTCAGCTAAGAGCAAAGAACACCTGATATCTCCGTTTAGCTTCTCCTGTGTCAGAGACAGAGGAACAGCCCTGATAGCACAAATCTGCTCCTAGCTCCTTATAGACAAATCAGTTATTTTCTTGCTTCCTTGATCCTGCTTACCTGCAGAGACACACATGAATGATCTGATGTGATTTGTTTGTTTCCTTTTAGCTGTCCTGACACTCTATTTTCTAAGCTACTTCCACTGGGATGAGAATCTCTCCACCGCCGTGTACCATGCCTTCTCTGCCCTCTGCTACTTCACCCCTGTCATTGGAGCCATCATGGCAGACTCCTGGCTGGGGAAATACAAGTAAGTGAAGCCATCTCTCTCCCTCAGACAGCCACATCTAGCTCCACATTGCCTCTGCTCCCAGTTCTGAGCCAGCTCTGAGACAGACTGCTGAAGGTCAGCTCCCCTTGGATCAATGCTCAAGCTGTTGGCTCAGGCTGGTCTGGGATCCTCTTCCAATAGGCAACAAAGCTGGAGGAAACTGAATGTCAAAAGTGCAGTCTTCCTCCACTGTCTTTCCCTAAAAACCTTGAGAAAACTTGCCAGGATCTGCTTCTGAGAAGGAGTCAAAACTGGTGGGGAAGTAGTGTCATCCTCTAGATCTTGTTCAGCCTGGAGAAGAGAAGCTCCAGGAGACCTTAGAGCAGCTGCCAGTGCCTGAAGGGAGCTGCTCCAAAGCCTGGAGAGGGGTAGTTTCCAAAGGGCTGCATTGACAGGCCAAGGGGCAATGGTTGAAATGAGCAAGGAGTGGCTGGACATGAGAACTAAGGCAGAAGTTGTTTCCCAGCAGAGGGGTGGCCACTGGCACAGGGTGCCCAGGGAGGTGGTGGAAGCCCCATCCCTGGAGCCATCCCAGGTGGGGTTGAGGAGGCTCTGAGCACCCTGCTCTAGCTGAGATGGCCCTGCTCTCAGCAGGGGTTGGATGGATGAGCTCTGGAGCTCCTTTCACCCAGACACTGCTGGGATTCTATGATCTTGCTATCTGACTACAAGAAATGTCCCTAGCTATACTATACTTATACTACACTAATGTTTTCACAGCACAGGCAATGTGTGAGCACACACTTTTTTTATGCCAGAGAAACTTGGGTTCACTCAAATCATCCTTGGCAGATAACTGGCTAAACTCTCCCTGAGTAAATTAGGCAGTTTTCCCTTCACTGGTGTGTTGTGGGGACATTGTCTGCCCCAGTGGTCAGTAGCTGGAGGTTGAACTTTCTCTGCTTGGCCCTGTTTTTTTTCATTTTCTGAGAAGTCTTGGCTGTCAGAATGATGAAGTGCAATCAAACTGTCTCTCTAGGACTAAGCACATCTGGCAGAAGATTCTCAACAGGAAAAAAACTAGCTGCCATATGCTTTTCCAGCAGAAAGTTCTTAAGGAAACATCAATATTCTTTTTTTTTTTTTTTTTTTT
>VYZU01072407.1:26497-38266 GCA_013401355.1 Ceyx cyanopectus
ATAGACAAATCAGTTATTTTCTTGCTTCCTTGATCCTGCTTACCTGCAGAGACACACATGAATGATCTGATGTGATTTGTTTGTTTCCTTTTAGCTGTCCTGACACTCTATTTTCTAAGCTACTTCCACTGGGATGAGAATCTCTCCACCGCCGTGTACCATGCCTTCTCTGCCCTCTGCTACTTCACCCCTGTCATTGGAGCCATCATGGCAGACTCCTGGCTGGGGAAATACAAGTAAGTGAAGCCATCTCTCTCCCTCAGACAGCCACATCTAGCTCCACATTGCCTCTGCTCCCAGTTCTGAGCCAGCTCTGAGACAGACTGCTGAAGGTCAGCTCCCCTTGGATCAATGCTCAAGCTGTTGGCTCAGGCTGGTCTGGGATCCTCTTCCAATAGGCAACAAAGCTGGAGGAAACTGAATGTCAAAAGTGCAGTCTTCCTCCACTGTCTTTCCCTAAAAACCTTGAGAAAACTTGCCAGGATCTGCTTCTGAGAAGGAGTCAAAACTGGTGGGGAAGTAGTGTCATCCTCTAGATCTTGTTCAGCCTGGAGAAGAGAAGCTCCAGGAGACCTTAGAGCAGCTGCCAGTGCCTGAAGGGAGCTGCTCCAAAGCCTGGAGAGGGGTAGTTTCCAAAGGGCTGCATTGACAGGCCAAGGGGCAATGGTTGAAATGAGCAAGGAGTGGCTGGACATGAGAACTAAGGCAGAAGTTGTTTCCCAGCAGAGGGGTGGCCACTGGCACAGGGTGCCCAGGGAGGTGGTGGAAGCCCCATCCCTGGAGCCATCCCAGGTGGGGTTGAGGAGGCTCTGAGCACCCTGCTCTAGCTGAGATGGCCCTGCTCTCAGCAGGGGTTGGATGGATGAGCTCTGGAGCTCCTTTCACCCAGACACTGCTGGGATTCTATGATCTTGCTATCTGACTACAAGAAATGTCCCTAGCTATACTATACTTATACTACACTAATGTTTTCACAGCACAGGCAATGTGTGAGCACACACTTTTTTTATGCCAGAGAAACTTGGGTTCACTCAAATCATCCTTGGCAGATAACTGGCTAAACTCTCCCTGAGTAAATTAGGCAGTTTTCCCTTCACTGGTGTGTTGTGGGGACATTGTCTGCCCCAGTGGTCAGTAGCTGGAGGTTGAACTTTCTCTGCTTGGCCCTGTTTTTTTTCATTTTCTGAGAAGTCTTGGCTGTCAGAATGATGAAGTGCAATCAAACTGTCTCTCTAGGACTAAGCACATCTGGCAGAAGATTCTCAACAGGAAAAAAACTAGCTGCCATATGCTTTTCCAGCAGAAAGTTCTTAAGGAAACATCAATATTCTTTTTTTTTTTTTTTTTTTTTTAGTTTTTTTTTGAGCTCATTTTTAGTCATTCTCTTGTCCCTTAGAATGAAAAAATTAAAAAGCAAAGCCAAACCAGTGGGAATTTAACAACTTCATTATTTAAGGTCACCTAGCAATGTTCATTGGTATTTGAGGATATCTGTCTTGCAGCATGAGGTGAGAAGGTAAATCCTTATGAGGGTTCTGTGTGTTAGGCAGGAGACTTTCCCTGGAGTAATCCCAGTGACTTAAGAGGAGGTGGTTTTGGATGTAGTGGCTGGACTTCAGCCAATACCAAGGACAGGAAAACAGATTAGAGGGGCTTTGGGGAATGATCTGATGTGGCTCTAAATTAGCTGTTGCAGGCAGAGTTTGGATGTGTCCAGGAACCACTGCCATACTCACAGGGCTGCTTCTACTGCCTCTGTCCTAACAAGTCCTTCCCTGGGTCTAAATAAATGCCTAGATCCCTCTTAGTCCTGAAGAACAGAACATGCTCAAGAACCTGAGCCTCCTCTTCAGACTTCTCCCTCACCCAGACATGGGAGGCAGAGATGAGCTCAGTCTTTTAGAGGTACTTGGGATCTAAACCAGATTTGTCCTAGGAAAGCCACACTCCTGATTTGGTTAAGTTGGGCAGGTGAGTTGAATGTAGGCAACAGATCCAGTCAAGGATCAGACTGAATCCAGTCAAGGCATTCACTTGGGTGCATGATACTAAATGCCACTTACTAGTAATCTGGAAAGTGAATTGGTCCTGAACAGAATTTTTCTATTTGCAGCCTTCCAAGCATGACAAAACTGGAACATTGATAGTTTATTCTGCTCAGCAACCCCTGCAAAGCAAGCAGGAGTTACCCCTCCTTAATCCCAACCAGTTTGCCTGTCTCTTCCTTCCAGTGCACTCAGTGTTGACACAAAAGAGTTGTCTGCTCTACCAGCTGCATGAGCAAAGCAGTTCCTTGTGTGCCTGCCAAGCTCTCCTGCTGTATCAGGAAGCACAGGTACATCACTCAGCACCTCCAGTCACTGCTCTTTGCTTTCCTCACAGGACAATCATCTACCTCTCCATTGTGTATGTGGTTGGGCATCTGATCAAGTCAGTTGGAGCAATCCCATCCCTAGGAAACCAGGTGGTCCATGTGTAAGTAGCTGTTGAAGCCACAGTGCTGGAGCAGGTGCTGATGGTCCTTGGTTTCCCCAGTCCTGTCACTTCTTTCACCTGCATCATTGCAGCAGTTTGGGGGCTGTGCTTTTAGCAGGGAAAGGTTTGGGGGGTGTGAGGAAGGACAGAAGGACAGATCTGGAGTGAATGCAGCAGAAGTTAAACCACCACAGAGCCTCTGAGCCTTTGGAGATAGAGACCTCTGATCACCCCTCTCTGCTCTACCATGGCCTGGAGTCTGGGCTCCTTCAGCCAACTGCCTGCACCAGGCTCATTCCTCCCTCCCTTCCTCACCATTCTAGCTGCCCAGCTCAGCAGCTTTCCCCTGGGAGCCCAAACCCAGAGGTTTTGGGATGTGACAGAGGAAAGGTGTGTCTCTTCCACAGGGCACAACCCTTCTTTCCCTCTGCATTCCAGGCTTGTCAGAGCATCTCTGAAGCCACCAAGGGGATTTTTGCCTAGGTGGCTCTAGAAACAGACACGTGCAGGCAGGAGCACATCTCATCTACACAACAGTTACCTGTTGTCCCACACCTGGCCAGTCCTGACACTTCTGTTGATGTCACCTGTGAGGCCAGCAGTGGTATTTGGAGGAGGTAGAAGTACCCATGAGCCTAATGCAGTTTGTCTGTGCTGACCCAGCCTGGAAGACTACAGTAAAAAGCTAAAAAGCCTCTTTTTCCCCCCCTCCCTCAATTGATCTCTGCAATCTTCTGTTCTCATATGAGTGAAAAAATAATCCCATGGATCTTTGATCTCTGCTACATCCACTGGGCCTCAGAACAGCCAGAGCCTGACAAGAGCAGTTTGGTTAATTGGCCGAACACAGAAATGAGGCTGATTAATTTGTTTTCACATTTCTCTGGCTCAGCATCACTAGCCACGTGCAAAAAGCCAATGAGACCAGAGGAAATCATGGTTTGGGTGACACTGAAATGCTCTGATAAGCACTGCAAAGGTTCTGCAATGGTGATATTTTTGTTCTTGCATGAAGGATCCTGTCTATGGTTGGTCTGTTTTTGATCGCCCTTGGAACGGGAGGGATCAAGCCCTGTGTCTCTGCATTTGGTGGGGACCAGTTTGAAGAGGAACATGTAAGATTTCTTTTCTTTCCTAAAATCTGCAGTGTCTGCTAACTTTGTGAGGATGTTTATGTGATCAAATCCTGCTGTGCTAGAAATAAGAGCCAGTTCACTAGAGAAAGATGTGAGGCAGGATGATAAAACTTGAGGATGTTTCAGGAAAGCAGAACAGGGCTGATCTTGGGAAGGTGAAGTCATCACTGCATCCAATCAGCTAATTGGACATCAGAGCAGCTGGAAAAATCCTGTGTTGGGTGTTATGGAACTGTGGCCATTTCTGAAACAGGTTAAGAGGGGTGATTAAAATGCACTGCAAGGCAATACAGCAAATGAAAGAGAAAACTGTGGCACCAGCCTGTTTCCTCAGGAATTTCCCCTCAAATCATGTATATCCCATATCAGATGTTGGTCAGAAAGAACTATAGAGAATTCCAGTCTTTTGAAAGTAGAGCTGGGAGCAAATCTATCCAGAATGTTTTCTAGATATTCCAGAATGAAAGTTCTGAAAAGCTGAGAAAATCTTTCTTTTTAGCTCATTTAGTTCTCTGCAACCTGTGAATTGTGGTCTCTGCTTTGTGTCCTCATTCTCTATCAGGAGTGCTTAGCCCAGGGATAAAAGCAGTGCTTAAAGGAGTGAAGCAGGTCAGGAATTACTAATCCTTAGGGCAAAATGCATAGTTTTCCAGTTGAGCTGTAATGTAACACTTGGATTTATGTTGGCCTAACACACGAATGCAAATGGCAGTTTTTTTTCCAGTGGCATTATTCCAACCAGCAACTCCTGTGCAAGGCATAAATCCTCAGAAAAGAAGTGTTGGGGTCTGGGATGAGTAGGTTTGAATTCAAGGGGGATTATACGGGACTGACAGGAGGAAAAAAAAAAACCTCCAGAAATAGATCTGGAGAAGTATTGTGAAATACTAGGACCTCTGGGAGATGGGAATTGAGAAGGCCATTGATCTGTGAGGAGAGGCATTGGAATAGTTGAACAGGGGATGGTGGAAGCCCCACAGGGCAGTTTGCTCTTTGCCTTTTGCAATGCTCCAGCACTGAGGCAGCAGCTGAGGAGGAATCCTAGAGACTAGAGTGATTCTTTGAAAGATTTCTGAAGACATCTAGGGGGTTGGACTAGATGATCTTCCTAGGTCCCTTCCAACCCCTGACATTGTCTGTTTCCCTGATTCCAATGGGTGTTCCAGCAGCATTTTCACAAGTGCTACTTCTCTGAATATTAATGATTAATAATGTTTATCCAGCATCTTCCAATTACCACCTAATTACAGGGTGATAACACGTACCACTTATCTGCTGAGTGGTTTCTAGACTCCAGCTAATGAATCTCAGCACCTCAGTCAGAATGATCCCAAACCTACACCCACCACTGAGTTCCAGACAAAAAAAAAAGCCTTCTGATAAGGACAAGGCATTCTGCTCTAGTCATTCTTTTTTGAGTAGAAAGATTGGGATTTTACCAGTTTGAAATTACTTGGCCTTTCAGAAGAAGAGAAAAAAAAGTTTTCTGCTGTGTGATGTGAAAATTAAGTCTTCCAAATTGGAATGAGGAGTTTTGATTTGGTAAGGAAATAAAGTTTTGGGGCCAACCAGGATAGTTTTCCCCTCCAGAGTGCTGTTTGAGAAGACTTATTATATTTTTTTTCATCTTCCACTGCAGGTAGGATGACATAAAATTTGAAACTTCCCAATGAAATGAAGCATTTGATTCTTCTTTTATTTTCAGGATACCAAAAACTTCAGCTGAGCCCTTAATACACAGGCTTAGCCTAGTCTGGAAACTAGGGAGGTGGTAGTTCTGTATTTCAGATGCATAAATCAGTTGCCCCTGCTATTCCCAGGCAGAGACAGGGTTATGCTTTGAGGTAAATACACCCCATCACCCTGGGGTCCTTGTAAGCACCTGGTAAGTGCAATAATCTTGGATCTGCCACTTTGAGAAGAGTAATTCTGCAGTGCTGGAGACTGGTTCAGCAGGAGGCCAGATAGGGAAAGGAGATTTATCTGCAGGAGATTTCCAAGCATCTTTGGCTATGGGATTTGGAATCCAAGCTAAAAATGCCTGAAGAAAATGATATTGATGGTATTTTCTACCCATGTGGCTGCTATGCATATTAATGAAGGATCAAGGTTGCTTTCCAACAGTGTGATATGGTGTTGAAGGGACTAAATAGCTGTCTCTGTGTCTTTATTTGCTGCTTGTCAAGGATTATTCTGTGTGGTACCTTTCCTCAAATTAGCTAATCCAAATCATGTTGCTAATGTACCTCTGCTCCAGAGATTAAGAAAAATAATGAAGGAATTATTGTTGTCCAATCAGTATAATTTGCAAGCTGCTGGGTCATTTTTTTTGCATTCACTTCTGCTTTTCTCTGACCATTTTTTCCACCACTGACATCTGAAAACACATGAAATAAGATGCTCCAAATCATTTTTACATCACCAGTAGCAGCACATTTCTTCTGGTAGTTGTTGGTCTAGACTTTGCCATGTCAAGAACCACAGCCTTGAGTTTTCCTTGGCTCTCAGAAACTCAGAGTTGCTCAGATAGGAAGAGTTAAGAGTTCTTAGGTGAGAATTTGACTTGGAAGATGGAACTGTGAGGTCTCTGCTGCACCACCCATATCAAGCAATGTCATTCCCACTCTGGGAGCAGGAAAGACTCCTGAGGCTGCTCATTTCTCTGGATTGCCTTGTGATGGTGACCAACTCCTCACAGAGGTGTGAAGAGGAAAATACACTTTTACTAGCTTAGTAGCAGAACATTCCAGGTAATCCAAAATCACAATCCAAAATCCTACCCTTGATAGGTGGCAGTGGGGGGCAGTGGGGCTCCCACCTTCACCTTCCCATCTTTACAAGGGGACATGAAGAAAAGCATTCCCACTGCCCACCTTCCCTGCTCTAGTCCCCTGTGGTAAGAGGCTTCTTGCCACAGGAATAGCAATATTTTCTGTTGGCTGCATCAGTTACAGGGAGGTTTCTTATGTTTTTGAATCCCAGGCTTCATTCTTTAAGAGCTGTACCCTTCTAACTGGCTGCAGATCCTCCCATTTTTCTCCTGTTCCCAGCCTGGATTGTCTCAGGGAGCAGAAGGAAGCAGGATTCCTTAGGAGAGGGCACAAAACCAGACCCCACACTCAGCTAAGTTAAAGCTTTGCATTCCAATGATGCTCAGGTCACAGAGATGTGGCTTGAGGTGCCCCAGGAACCTCTTTGCCAGACACCAAGCCATGTCCTGAGCAATTTTCCCACTCCATTTCCAGCACCTGGTGGCAGCAGGGAGTGAAGCCTAGGTGTAGTCCCTGCCTGGGCTTGGGATGTCCTTAAATGCTGCTTTCACCAACTCAGATGTCCCCTAGCTGGAGAGAGAGGTGAGCATGGGGCAGCTCAGGTAGCCTGCTGTGTTTCTCCACCCCCAGCCAGGCACAGGAGGGGGTTTAGCCCCCTGTGTGAGTGCAGGGCATGTGGATTTGTGTCTCCCACACAAGCAAGGACAGGCTGCTCTCAGCTGAGTGCCCTCCTCACCCATTACTCCTGAAAAAAAAAGGACCAAATTCTGCACCATGGTCTGGATTCCTTCCCAGTTCTGAAGAAGGAAGAGCAACAGGAATCCTCTGGCTGTATGAACTAGAATATATTGCATCAATTGCATTCTGAGCTCATCCTTTTAGAGTTTCTCCATCACCAGGCTCTTGAATTTGCTCTCACAGATTTAATTTACTCTGTTAGTTTTTGGTTGACTGGTCCTCAGCTTGGTGGTGCCTGATGGATACCTCTCCTCTGCTGGTGCTCTCTCATCTATGCTGTCACCACCAGCTCCTCCAGATAGGTTTCTTTCTCTATTTCTACACAGAAAAGATGGAAAATAAACCCCCAAGCAAAAAGCAAAAGAGCTCAGACATGGGAAGAAACAATGAGCTTGTCAACCTGTGCCAGATTGGGTTGAATTAGGTGACAGAGGATCTGAATAAGTAAAATCCCTTCCTCCCAATCTCACAACACTCTGGAAGTTGTGGCTTTTCTTCTGACAAGCCCAAAAGCCCCCAAGCACTTCTGTGAGGAGCAGGAGCTGATTGATGGGAGCATTTACCAGCACCTGAATGCAAGCTTGTTTGCTTAACATTTTATGTGCTGCGTGTCAATATTTACCCACCCTTCCTAACAAGAGAATGGATAGTGTTCCATTTGCAGTGCTGTGTGCTGCCTGTGACATTGATAGTGTCTTCTCTCCTTCTAGGCCTCAGAGAGAAGCAAGTTTTTCTCCATCTTCTATTTATCCATCAATGCTGGAAGTTTGATCTCCACGTTTGTAACTCCAGTGTTAAGAGGTCAGTGCTGGTTTAGAGCAAGGCAAGAAATTAGCTGGCCTTGGAACACTCTGCTCTGCACATTTGGGCAGAAATTACCCTGAGTGGGCTGTCTGTTGCATTGATGCCCTGTTCATTCTGCCCTAGCAAGTGTAACAGATCTCTAGGACTAGCAGGCAAGTGACAGAAACATTCCTGGTGGTTCAGCTTCAACTGTGGGATTAAAATAAGGAAGGTGAGAGGACCCATCTAGTTATCTAATCCTTCCCATTGCCAGGCAAGGATTATTCCCTCATCCTGTCTGCAGGTAGCCTGTGGATTAGAACTGATCCCTGCTGGCCTCTGCAGGTGTCAGGGCTGCTTTTGAAGCCCTTCTCCCTCTCACTGGGTACTGGAGTGCTCAGTCCTGGCACCCAGCAATATCTGCTTGCAAGATTGCAGCCCTGAGCAGCTAGCCTTGAAGACAAAGCACAGGCCTGTGCCCCACTTAAGACCTACTTTACATTCTAGCCAGTTTGCACAAATCCCTTTTAGTCCCTGAGCCTTCCTGCACTTGCTTGTACCACAGCCTAGAAGCCAAGGGGGTTGGCACACTCAGGCAGAGCAGCAGGCCACAGGAGATGGGCACAGCAACAGGGTACCCCTCCCACAGAGCAATGCTTCTAATCCCATCCTGTGGCTTCTAGGAAGCTTTGTTTGCTCAGAGTGGTTCTTTTATCAGGCTGAGCATTTCACAAAGCTGTGGGCAGTGATGCTTGTCTCATATTTACACAGCCAAACTGTATCCCTTGCTTTTTTCCTCATTGGTGTCACCAACATTCTGTTGGGAAGGGGCTTCTGCTCATGGTAGTCAGTGGGCAAGTTAAAAAATGCAGTTCACAGACACTGTCAGAAATGTGGAATATCAACTTTTAGGTGAAGTCCAGCTCCTTTTGTATGTCAAAAGTCCAGTGTGCCCATAATGTTTTGCTGCCAGCTTTGTGGAATTTCAGCTAATTTGCTGCAAATAAGTCAATAAATGCTGTGCACTCACACAGCTGACCCTGACTGCTCAGGGACAACAACTGAAGGCTCCATGGGTTGGTTTCCTATTAACTATGTTGGCTTCTTTTAGCTGTTTTGTTATTACTGCCTGAAAGAATGCAGCAATTTGGAGCCACTGGCACAGAAACACAAACCCCACTGCTGGTTTGCTGTTTGGAACTGGACTTTTCAACCCACATGGTGTGAGGACTGCTGTGGTCCAAAAGGTGTGAGGTTTCAGTGAACCAGAACTCAGATTGATCACAGCCATGAAGCAGCTGCCTCTGGTGAGATTGGGAGAGGGATGAGAAAGGGAATTTGGATTTTAAGATTAGTCCTGGGCTCCCACTTAGATATTAGGGGTATTACCTTCCACTTTGCCTTGTGTAGGTTGCAGTGAGATGGGATTCAGGTTTTTAGCTCAGCTGGCATGAATCCTGTGGAAACAAACTCCTGGTTCTTTAGATCTAGGCAAATGCAGAATGGCTTCAGCTTGTTTGAAATGTTGCAGTGGTTTTTTTCTTCCCCCCAATTACAGTTCCTACTACTTCTTTCTACTTATTTGTCTGCCCCCTCCCTTCTGTTCTCATCAATATCCCATTATCAGCTGCTTTTGCTGGCAGACACTAACCTTGCTTCCAAATTGTCTTCATCAAGGGAGGACAACTGTTTCAAGGAGATTCAATTCACTGTGTCAAGCACCAGCAAAGATCTAAAGCCAGGGGAAGTGACTGATTTAGGGGAAGCAAATCAAAGGCTCCAGCAACGTAAGTCTGACTGTAATGAGGTGCTTTTCTTTCTGCCTTCTTCTCTTTCAGGGGATGTGAAATGTTTTGGAGAGGATTGTTATGCACTGGCTTTTGGTGTCCCAGCAGCCCTAATGGTGTTGGCTCTTGGTAAGTAGGAACAAAAACACTTGTAATGAGGGTGATCATTTTTGAATCCACGGATAAATGAGAAAAGGAGCAAATTCACCAGCTCTGGCTGGATACTGGGATGGGAAGCTCGAGGGGTTGCAGCCACCCAAGAACTCCCCAGTTCATTACAGCAAGAAAAATCACCAGTTCACTTACTGGTGGGCACACCATGGTTTTATTTCAATCTGTTATCATGACACTGATGAGAGGGTGGACAAGGACATTTCCTTGCTCTCTAAAGCAAAGGGTGGCATGGAAATGACCCCTCTGATGCCTTGCAGCTTTGCCTAGGGGCAAGCTTGGCATCTGAACTGCAGCCTGAGCAGTCCTTGGAGTTGCCCAGCTGGCAGGAGAGAAGCTTGGAATGCCACTTCCAACTTTTCATCAGGCTGTTTGCACTTTAAGGCCACCTTCAATGGCTCAGGCTTTCACTGCAGGATCAGTGCACCCCAGAAATGGCAGAAGGAGCTAAATGAGATGTTCCTTTACTCTGAGCTGCCACAATTTGCTTGGCTGAAGCACAATTACAGTGACAAGTTATTATTATGTGGCAATAAAAAGCCCCATTGTCCAAGTGTCAGGAGGAAGCTGCAATCACACAGCTTCCTAAAGCTTGCATCTTAGCCCCACTAATGGACTTGTCAAGATTTCTTCTTCAACCCTCATCAAATGCTCAGCAATATCCCTATTCTTGCTGTTCCTCCTTGCCAGCCAACCCAGGGAGCACCCCATTAGCTGGAGTTCCACAGTTGCAAGCTGCTGAGGGGACCAAGTCCCCTTTATTACACTACATTTGAGGGGGTTTGATGCAGCATGGGCTGACTTATTCAGCTTCTTGGCTTCATTGAGACACCAAGCAATGGTGTGATTTCACCACAGCAGCTGGGATTTGCAAAGTTCACCCCCCCCAGAGAATGGGAAGGTTGCTCTCTTCCCTCAAACTTCATCAGGACACTGGGAAAAACTGTCACCAGGCCACAGCTAATGTTCCAGCAATTATTTACAGCAGTGTGCATGGGCCTGAGAAGCTTCTCTTTTCCCCTGTGGCCTGTTCCTATTAGTTGCAGGCAACACAGGCTCCTCTGAGCACCATTGTGTGATGAATGTTTCCAGCAGAGCAGTAGTTGCCTGGGGGAAAATGGACGTGGAAATATTGCAGTTGCAGTGAGGGCATCAATCAAGATGTGGTTTTTTAGCCAGGTTCCATGGCCTGCCCAGCAAAGCAGCTCTGTGTTCTTTTGTAACGTGCTCAAATGCTCTGGGAAGTGATAGATTTGAGTGTGTGAGCAGCATGCAGAGCTGGAGAAAATCCCCTTTCAGCCCTCACTGGCCTTCTCCCCACCATGGTGGAAAACAAGGGTAGATTTAGAGGCAGAATGGAAATGTGATAAAGGTTTTCTGGGCTGCTTCAGTCTCAGAGAGATGAGGGAAGATTGATACCATCTCATTCCAAAGCTAATGCAGGACCCTTGGTTCTCCAAGGAGTCAGTGGCATCACCAGAAAGCATTTCAGCAAACCCAATAAATCACATTTTAGAGGCACCAACAGATGCTAAAAATTAGGCCATGCAGCTGCCTGCTCTGGGTGACTTTGGACAAGTGTCTTTCAGTGAGACTCATCTAAACTGACTTCAGAACTCATCTGAACTGACCTCAGAGGTCTCTCAGACAGCTCTGTAAGTTGAAACTGGATGCAAAGGATCATCACAGCAAAGAAAAATGGAGAGTTCCCTGCAGTGTCCCAGGGCTCCTGTGTTAGGGCAGAGGTGCCTGGAATTCTCCATGGGCTGTGGATTGACCCAGACAACTCAGTTGAATCCAGGGCTGGGGGAATCCTTCCCAAAAGGATTTAATTGAATTGATTTTGAGCCATGAGAATTCCCATTTGGATTCTGCTGTTTCTTTCAGTTGTGTTCATTGCTGGAAGTG
>VYZU01072414.1:0-14538 GCA_013401355.1 Ceyx cyanopectus
AACAAACAACAAACAGACAAAAAAGACAGAAAATACTGCTTCTCCTTTTTCAAACCAGCCCAGAGTTGGTGTTTTCTGGAGGGCAGGCACCTGCCAGCTCACAGCCTGCTTACTAACATTTAAAGAACAAAGCAGTTGTTTTAAAAAAGCCTTAATATCCCCAGCAATGCCACGGGGCTCTTTTGTACAGAGGTTCTTTGTCTTCAGGGCATCGGCAAGAATAAAAAATACTGCAGGGATTTTGTGCTAAGTGACAGAGGCTGGAGTAGGAAGAGCTTTCAGCAGGAGAAACAAGGATTGAAAAATCAGCAAAGTGGGCTGAAGACTGGCTTGTGCATTTCCCATCTCTGCTTCTCAGTCTCTTGGCTGTTGTGTTTGGCAGCTGGGATCCAGCTCTCCAGTCACAGCAGCTTCTCAGAGGTGTGTGAGGTGGCACTTTGAGCAGATGATGGTTAAACTCAGTCTGCTTGGCAAACACAACCAGAATGTCAAACTGCTGCTGAATCTCTCTGAGCTTGGAGCTCCTTGAGCAGCCCTGCCCCGTTTCCCCACGCAGAGCTGGGTCCATCACTGGAGAAACTGCAGCAGCTGCTCTCAGGCTGGGTCTCCTGTTCCTCGTGGCTTTGTGACAATGCTCAGTAGGTCACAGAAAACTCACTCCTCTTCTCCAGAGTCCAGGGACAGGCTCAGATTGATTGCCTCTTGCTACTGGCTGCTCCAAGGTGGGAGGGCAGCAGCAGGGATGCTGGGGGGAGCTCCCCTGGGCAGCTTGGGCTGTGTCACAGGGAGGGACCAAAGCAGAGCTCCACTGGGACCTGAGACCCACTGGGGTGGCTTTGCCCCAGACCAGGCTCAGATTGGCAGAAAAAGGCCCCAGTCCCTCCCAAAGCAGTGGGAAGGAGGGGAGGGACTGCACTTCTCTCTGCCCACACAGTGTGTCACCCTTTCTCCACCTCGCCGTGCGCTCGCAGGAGCTCCAGAGGGATCACAAACAGCCACGGGAGCAAACTCACTGCCTGGCAGCCCAGGAACTGGCAGGGTGCAGGTGAAACTGGGGTTCCCTGGGACACCTTTGTCCTGCAGAAGGATTAAACGAGCAGCTTCTTCGGAAGGAAGAGGCAGCCTTGGGACAGGAGCCATCGAGGTGGCCCTGCCAGCACCAATGGCTTGCTGGGGGTGTTGCCAGGCCAGGGGCTGCCTCTTCCTTCCCAGCATTATCCCACAGCACTAGGAAAGCAATTGTCCTTGCAGCCTTTCCTTCAGCATTCACAACCAGGTTCCTGTTCTCACCTGCTGCTTGCTGGGGCCAACAGAAAGAGCAGAGCCTCTCCAGGAAGGTTTGACTGTTGCTTTCACATCAACAGAAAGACTTCCCACCTCTCACTTCTCCTGCATCTCCTTCAGCCACAGCTCTTTGTCCTCCTCCATCTGCTTCTTCATGTCCTCCCAGATCTTTCTGGGTCTGGCCTCTCACAGTGCCCCTTATGCTGCCCCTTTGGCACCAGCCTGAGCACCCCCACCCCACCAGCCCCTCCACAGCCCTGGCCTGTCTTCAGCCTGTCCTGGCTCCTCAGCCTGTCTCATGATACCAGTAGTGCTGGACTGACACTCTCCTTGCTTCCTTGGGCCAACATTTCTTCCCTGAAAGGGTTGTCAAGGCCCAGGCTGCCCAGTGCAGTCCCTGTGACCCCTGGAGGGGTTTCCAAGCCCCCCGTGGAGCTGTGGTGCTGAGGGACACGGGGCAGGGGTGCCCTGGCAGTGCTGGGGGGGGGTTGGGCTTTATGGGCTTGAAGGTCTCTTCCAACCAGAACGATTCTCCTGTTCCATGTCCATGGCTAGGTGCTGTGCTGTCCCACACACTGTGTGCCCACACACTGCCACCAGTGCTCCCTGGCTGGCACCAGAAGCAGGTGGGATCCACTGTGGTACTCTGTGCTTGCAACACCCAGCTCCAGCAGTGGTCTGGGGCAAACTGGAGGGTGCCTCCTTCTGGGAACAATATCACTGGCACCTCCCTGGGTGCAGTGGTGATGAAGAGGCAAGGGCAGGACTGGAAAACCCCGGGGGAGGTGTCAGTGCAGGGGAGGTGCAGCTGGGGGGGCAGCAGCACAGCTCTGTTCCCAGTGGGCTTGTGTTGCTCTGGCAGTGGGCTCACAGAACCATCACTTCCAAGAGGGACTATTTCAGACATAAGGAGCTATTCCAAATGCATAGAGGCAGCAGAATCCAGCAGAGGGGAACAGAGATGGAGCAAAGAGCATTTCAGAAGGTGCTTTCTCCCAATTTAATGCACTGTATGAAAATTTAATGGGCGTGAAACAGCCGAGGTTCTGTGGAAATCTAACTGCAGTTTATGGCAATTGGTTAAAAGAGCATGAGCTGCCTCTGCTGTTGGTGTGTGTTGGCAAAACCAGTGGCTCCCTTCTCTGCTGCTGTGCACTTGCTGTCTTTCTGTGCCGTGTCACTGAGTGACAAATGAGTTGTCTGCTGGAGATCGTTGGAGCACAGTCACAAATTGCAGACTGACACCACCAGCCTGAGTTAAAGCAGAGCTTTCTTCTAAGGCATTTTTTCTTTCTTTTAGTTCCATCAGCATCCCAATAATGCTACAGCTTGATGGCTGAATAATAACATCCTTCAAATGCCTCAGAAACCTGAGCTGGGGCTGGGATGTCCCTCTGACAAGGAGTGTGATGACAGTCTCACAGCTCTGGAATTAACTCAGTGCTGGGTGATTTGGCTCCTCTCTGTCTCTTGCTGAAGTCAGGGAAGCAATGCCCATGCACGACAAGGAAGATGCTCCAGGGTCAGCTGCTAACACTTGCTTTTTGCCACCCCCTATGGCAGCAGCTTATTACCAGTGTTGGCCTGGACAGCAGCAGAGGATTTCCAATGGTTTGCAATGCTATGGTGATGAGGAATTATTTACTGCTGCAGTCCCATAGCAGTGCTGATGTCACTCCTCTGCCCTCCAGACAGCAAGATAGGGACCATGGTCTGGGCAAGGGGAAAGCATGGATCTCATTCAGTGGAAATCATGGATCTCATTCAGTGAAAATCATGGATTTCATTCAGTAGAGAACATGGATCTCATTCAGTAGAAAGCGTGGAAAAAAAAAAAAGCCTGCAGGCTTTTTTCTGGGCACACACTGACTGAGAGGTGATGCCTTTGTGCTGAATAACTCCTGGTGTCTCTGTCTTTGTGACCTAACCCCTCTCTTTTGTTTTGGCCTCACAGACCCATAATAGAATCTGGGGGAACTTAGAGTGTTTCCATCAGCCAGGAGAAATAGAGAAGCAAAGCAGAAAACACTCTTCAGGCTACTTGGGAAACAGAAAGGGGCATTTCTGAGCCAGATTCCCAAGTGTCTGCTTGTTTCTGTGCCTGCTTCAGCTTTTGTTCCCCTCACCCTTCATGCTGGGCTCACCAGAATGCTTTAATTTAACCTGTGCCTGGCACCTTTGCTGCTCCTTCTGGCCACAGCACTGTCACCTCACCCTCTGCCCTGTCAGGCAGAGTTAAAGGCAGCACTGCAGAGGATTTGCTCCTTCCTCCTCCAGCTGCCTGTGGTCCTTTGCCACGTGTTGCCCGAGAGCCATTAGCTGGGAAACTCCAGGGAAACTGGCAGAGCTGCTGATTTTTCTTGGCCCTTGGGTGGTAGTTGTGGCCAGACTGAGCCCAGCCTTGTGTGTGTTGATGTCACACTTTCTGATTTGCCTGGCTGGCCCTGCTGTGGCTTTCAGGGGCTGGTGGTTTTGTAATCTGCAGAAGCCTTGGTCTGCAGCCTTTGCTGTCCTCCCCTGGACTCGTGGCAGTTTCCTTTTTTATTACCACTTCCTCCTGAGGGAGCAGTCATTTATGGTCAGAGGTTAACCTCGTTTGCTGAAACATCCAGCTCCTATGCCAACAGCTCCATAAAAATGGAGAAGGGGAACGGAGGAGATGGGAAATAAAGAAAAAAAAGATGTTCTCCAGATGACATTGGTGTTGGGACACAGGAACAAAGCATTTCTGTAATGACTGGGGTCAATACCAAACCCAGGGCTCTGCTGTTGGAGCAGTACTTGGGAGGAAAAGGACAACTCCAGTGAGGAGAAACTGGGGAACCATCTGCCTGGAGCTGGCTTTGCTCTCTGAGCCAGTCTGCTTCCCAGGACAGGGCTGGACACTCAGGAGTGAAGTCCCCTCATCACCCCAGGCCTTGCCATAGTCTGTGCATCCATGGGTCAATGGTTGGCATTTAGTGCTGATGAGTTCCACAGACCAGCCCAGCATAAAGAGAATTCTTCCCTTTGCACAGTGGCTGCAGCTGGAACCTTCCCATCACACTGCCTACCTGCAGCTTGAGGCAGAGCTGGAGAAAATGCTGGTTTCAGGCCAGGCCAGGGCTGGTTTTGTGTCACGAGGGTTTGTCTGGGCAGCTGACACTGGGCTGTGAGAGCTGGAGGTCTGGGGTTAGTGACTCTGGCAGCAGCAGCAGCACATCTCCCTCAACATCAGAGCCCGTGGAACCCAGGGGATGTGTCAGAGGCTGGTGCCAGGCTCGGGGGGGTTTTGAGGTAGGTTCTAGTCTGTGTGTGTGTCTGTGGGGCTGTCCATGCAGTGTAAACCCAGAAGGCAAGGAAGGAGATGTGGGGGATGGGGTTCCTTTTCCTTCAGCAGCACGCTAGAACTTTATCACTGGGGTGGAAGAAGGAGGAGGAATAAACACCCCACTCCTCAGACTGTGATAGCAGCCCCAGGCTCTCCAGCCTCCCTGCAGGGAGATCTCAGTCTGCTGTGCACAACGCTCAGGCTCCTGGCTGCAGGAGAGACAGTTTGCCCTCTCTGCAGTGTCTCTGTTGCTGCAGGTGGACAGAGGGACCTGTTAGCACCATGCCAGCCACAGCACTGGTCCTGCAGACCACAGCACATCTTTGAGACCAGAGGGTGAGCAGAGCAGTCCTAATCCAGCTCCTTCCCTGAACCTCCTTCCCTTTTCCCATGGTGGGGGGTTAGCAGGACAAGCTCTCCAGCCCACAGCCATGGGTGGGCATCCCTCAGCCTCAGGCTTCAGCCCCCCTGGGTGTGATGAAGCTGCTGCTGTTCCCTTGGTAGAGCTGATTTTGGCTTCAGCATCCTATCAGTGCTTGCTGGACAGAGCAGCTTACCAAGCTCAGCTGAGAGCTGGCCACTCTGCAATGCAGAAATCACACACTGGGGCTGGCTGGGAGGTCATCATGTCCAACCATCCCCCCAGTGCTGCACATCAGCCAGTAAGTTGTTAATTTGGTCCCCCCAGAAACGAGCTGAGTGTGACGAGGCAGGCATTCTAGGTTGCAGGAGTCATGTTTGGCTAAGTGGAGTTGGCAGCTTCCCCGAGACTGAAAGAAAATATTCTAAATACAGTAAGGAGCACTATAAAGCAGAGCTTTAAATAAATGTTGGGCTCTGACACTAACTGGAAGAAGCCAAATTTCCAGCTGCTGATAGGATGCCTGGCTCCAGGAATGTAATCTGAAATTCTTGGCTCCCTTTGTGTCAACAGCTTAATAAGCATTTGGGACGAAAAAGCCTCAAAGTGGTGTCCATCAGAGCAATTTTGAACTGAAGTTAAAATTGCCCAGGGAATTCCTCTGATGAGCCACAGCCTGACACAGGCTCTGTGACATGCTGCTCATACCCTTCTCCAAGCACCTTAAGCAGCTGTCCATCCTGCTCCAAACGTGGCCCTGCCCTGTCTCAGACTTGGAGAGGTAACCCCAGCCCTGTGCAAAATTCCCATGAAAAAAAAAAAGCATATTTTGAGGTTGCTTCTCCCTGTGGTTGTTTCTTGGCAGGTCCTGTTTGGTTGACTGCCCTGTGTTCTGTGTTTACTGATGGGAACAGGGTGGGGATGGCTGTTATAAATATAAATATGTGCTGCATCCTTTCAGCAGAGGATAAAGCAGCTCCCCTGCTTTGAAGCAAGTGCCTCCAGCTCAACTTTCAGAGCACCCAAACTGCGTAATCCACAGTCTCCAAGATTCCCTGGTGGCAGACAGAACATCCTGGAAAAAACAAAACAGAACACACCAAAGCCTAAAGAAAACAGCCTCCTGTGAGCTAAATACAGGGATGCACAGGAAAAGCTTTTAATCTTAGACAGACACTCAGAATTGTCCTGCCTTCCTCTCCCCTGGAGGAGAATCCCATAAACCATGGTTTATGACCCAAGCCATGGGCTGATGACTGAGGGTGGGAGAGGGGAAGAGGACAGGAGGGAGCACCTTGGCAGAGAACGAAATCCCAGGCTCTGGTCTGGGGCAGGGAGAAGGGGAGATAAGTGAACAAGGGCTGGGGCCAGACCCTCACCTGGTGTAGCCTTCACAACCCAACCTCCATGGGTCCCAGTGGCTCTGGCTCTGTTTGTCTCTGAGGCCAAAGCTGTTGCAGCTTCCACAGGCAAAGCCACAGGTAGCTGCTGGGTTTGTTTTGCCAGCTGGATTCCTTCTTCATCCCCAGCCTGCTCAGGACAGTTCTCACTGGAGCCTGCAGGCACAGCATTCACCTTTACAAGCTTCAGGAGGGATTTGAGCTGTTCCTTCATTTCCCATTCTACCTCTTGTTATGTGTTGCAGAGCAGCGTGGCAGGGACAACTCATTGTCCCTTTGTCATGCCTGGGATTTAATGACTTCAAAACGCTCTGAAACGTTCGACCTCGGAGAGAACTGGGTCGGTGCTGCCTTCCTCGTTTGAGAGATGAGGGACAATCAGGTAGAGAGGTTAAATGGTTTGCCCTGCAAAGAGGAAATGCAAGTATAGAGCAATTCACAAAAGCACCTGAAAGTTTTGGCTCTGTTGCCTCTGGACTTAGCACAGCACTGAATTTCCTCCTGCTCAGAATGACTTCCTCTGCTGACAGCCAGAAATCAGAATTAAAGAGATTCTTCTCAATGAATGAAAGCTGAAATGATTTTACATCAAAGGTTCTTCTCTGCTCTCCTCCTCCTCGCAGCTGTCAACACTGCCAGGGTACCTGGGGGGATCCTGTGGTTGATCCAGCTGTTGGAGTCAGCCCTGCTGGACCTGGGGACCCCAAAGCTGCCCGAGGTAGTAACCAAGCTGCATTTCATTGCCTGATGTGACCTGTAGTGAGGGGATGTCCCCTGCTCTGATTGCTTGGAAACCCCTCCAGGGGTCACAGGGACTCCCCCCCCTGCCCTGGGCAGCCTGGGACAGCCCTGAGGGGAGAAATTGTTCCTCAGCTCCAACCTCAACCTCCCCTGGGGCAGCTTGAGGCTGTTTTCTCTTGTCCTGGTGCTTGTCCCTTGGGAGCAGAGCCCGACCTCCCCTGGCTCCAGCCTCCTACCAGGAGCTGCCAGAGCCAGAAGGTCTCCCCTGAGCCTCCTTCTCTCCAGGCTCAACCAGCCCAGCTCCCTCAGCTGCTCCCCACT
Source organism: Ceyx cyanopectus (assembly GCA_013401355.1). Classification (NCBI taxonomy): domain Eukaryota; kingdom Metazoa; phylum Chordata; class Aves; order Coraciiformes; family Alcedinidae; genus Ceyx; species Ceyx cyanopectus. The sequence goes on from VYZU01072414.1 coordinate 7,418, forward strand.
AGGCTTGTGCTCTTAGACCCCTTCTGGACCCCACCTGGATTGTGTGAACCTGGTGCTCCTCAAACTGGTACCAGTATCCACATTGGTAGGAAATATCCATGTCATTCTCTTTATTCTGCAGCATGAAGCTAAATCCTCAACAGATCTGTGTCAAGGCTGTTGTCTGAATTTTAAAGTACAGCCCCTCTGTGGATGAAAACCTGATTTCATTACCCTAACAACTTCTCCTTCCTTCTCAGTGGGTCCGTGGAGAGGAAGGGAGAAGACAAGGTCTCCAAAGACAGGACAGGATTTCCAGCAGGAAGGGCAGCCTGTTCTTATCTAAGCCTCTTACTGGAAGGGGAAGGATGGGAAACGTTGATTCATCAGCAACTTCTGTGGAGCAGATATTTACAGCAGGGGCTGCATTTGTGGCTTGTTTATAAACAATGGTCATTTTCAATGCCATGTCAGGAGTAAGACCATGCTGGGAATCAGCGATGTGATGCTGGACAACCTGGCAGCTTCGTGTGAAAACTTCACCTTTTTTTAGTGATCTACAGAAATAAAGAGGGTGTGAGAGTCCCTGGAGCCAGAGGGATGGGGGACCCAGGAGTTATTTAGAGAAACAGAGTGGAACATTCATGATTAAATGGGGACCATGAGGTCTGTGGGGGCCAGGGCAGCCAGCATGGCCAGTGGGAACAACAACAGCCTCCTCTCAGTCACTGGAAGCGTGGCAGGAGCTGACAGCAGCTGCAGCAGTGAGCTTGGTGGACAGCAATTGATTTCCACAAGATTGAGTAGGGAAAAGGAGCAGGTTGGCATGAGCAGAGCGTGCACAGGACCTGCCCTGTGCCTCCACGTGGGCAAAACATGAAGGGTTTGGACAGCCAAGGAGCTGACCCTCTGTCAAGGAGTTTTTCAGTGGGCCTGTGGGTTCCTCTCCTGCAGGCTGAAGGACAAAAATAAGTGTGATGGTTTGCTGCAGCCTGCCTGCCACTCAGCCTGTCTGGGCTGGCCATGGGTAGAGTGCTGAGCAGGAATGCACTCTGTGACCAGTCCCTGAGTGTCCCCTGCACCGTCCTCTAGCTTTATTTCATGCCAGACATCAAAAAAAGGACTGTTGAATGCTGACTGTTTTGTGTCTTAAGCTGTTGTGGCTAAAACAGCAGGAAAAAAAAATAGATGATACCTTTATATTCCAGCATGGGTAATGATATATTGAATTAGCTCAGTATGTGTCTACAGGTGCTGCTGGCACCTTTCCCTGCCATCAGCCACGGCAGTGATGGCAGAGGGAGAGCTGCCTTTGCTCCTGGAGGCAGGTTCTGGTGCACTGTTGTTTGAAGCTGTTGGTGGCTGGCATGTGAAACCCAACCAGAGCCAAGCAGGGCCTGCCAGGTGGATGAGGGTGCTGGGTGTTGAGACTGAGCACAGGGGCTTTAGGGGGGGTGGAAGGCAATGAGCCCACAATGATGTGTTTCCCCTCTGACACCTGAGAGAGCCCTGGAATGGTCCCAAAAGCTTTTTAGACAAGAGCAGAGTTCCCAGCCAAGCACCCTGTGCTGCTTGAGCAGCTGGAGAGCAATGAGGGGAGCAGGGCAGGAGCTGCCAGTGCCACAGCCAGCCCTGTCTGGCCCACACAGCCAGGGCCTTGGGGGCTGGGGCTGGCCAGGGAGTCTCAGCCTGATTCAGGCTGGAAAGAAGCTGAGGCTGGGGGTCATCTGGCTCAGCTCCAGCTGAAATGTCATCATTTCTCTTCTAGGAACTTGGATGAGTCCTCTCCTGGCAACCCTCTGGAATCTGCTCTGCTGAACATCCCCTGAGCACCACCTGATGAGGTTGGTTTCTTGGTTCTTTGTCTGTTGAGGATTTTCTCCCTTCATTTTGTAAACAAATAAATATTTCCTGGTTCAAAATGTGGAGGTAGGTGGGGAGGAGGAAACCAGGAGCAAGGAGAGCAGGAAATGTTCTCCCCATCTCTGGAGTGCAGAGAGGTGAGGAGGCCACCAACATATTATTATCAGGGCTGAGGCTGTGTTATTTTACTTGTAATAACCAGTGGTAACAGCTAATAAAGGAAAATCATCATTTTTAAGGCAGATGAAAGGTAGTCAAGGAAACCCAATAGTTTCCCTCCACAGGGGGCTTGGAAACCCCTCCAGGGGTCACAGGGACTCCACCCCTGCCCTGGACAACCCTTTTAACAAAGAAGTTTTTCCTCCATTTATGACTGATTTTCTTCTGGTTGAAGAGGAGTGTGAATTTCCACTCAGATCATGAGAACAATGATGTGGGAACTGGGCGTAGGATAGCAATAATAAATAATTATAAGTAATAATTGAGTAGTCAGGCTGAGCTCTCCAGACAGGGTGGTTTTCATTCCAAGTGATTCCCACACCCTTGCCCCATTAATCTGCTGCAGAAGCTGGAGCTGCAGCTCTGCCAGGCAGTAGCAGAGCTGATCACTCTACATCTTGGTCTTACACAGATTCCCTGTGCTCTGGAGGACACAGATCATTAGGAAACTGCTTTGAGCTCATCTTTTACTCCTCAGCATCTGCCCTGCTCTCTCCTAAATGATGCTGGCAATTGGTAGTCCAGCACACTGCTTCAGATGAGATGTAGCCAGTGGTGTAAGCTCTGCAGAGAAGGAGCAGCTGCCTGTGAGCAGGCAATGGGGCCCTGTGGTCTCCTGGGCTGCATTAAGAAGTGTGACCAGCAGGTTGAGGGAGCTTCTTCTCCCCCTCTTTGCTGTAGTGAGGCCACCTCTGGAGTACTGTGGCCAGTTTTGGTCTCCCCAGTTGGAGAGGAGCTACTGGAGGGAGTCCAGTATAGGCTGAGGAGATGCTGAGGGGCTGGAGCATCTCTGGCCAGGCCAGGCTGAGAGCCCTGGGGCTGTTGAGCTGGAGCAGAGCAGCCTGAGAGGGGAGCTGAGCAATGCTGAGCAAGAGATAAAGGGCCCTGGGGACAAGAGGATGGGGCCAGACTCTGGGCAGTGGGGCCAGTGACAGGACAAGGGGCACTGGGCACCAACTGGAACCCAGGAGGTTCCATCTGAGCAGCAGGAGAAAGTTCTTTTTTCTGTTCTTTTCCAAGTACTGACAGCATTAATCAAATCAGAGTTGATCATAAGCCTGGCAAGGAGTGAGTGGCACAGAAATGACACTCCCAGTAATTCCAGGTGGGCAGTTTACAGTGAGAATTTTATATTTAACAGGGATTTTCCTGGGGAATCTCTATCTGTATCTATACACATCTCAACCCCAGCACCACTATTCCCACCAGTGGCACAGGCAGCCACTGTGTTTTCCAGGGTTGATGGACATGCCAGCCTGGGTTGCTGTCAATTCATGGTGGGGCAGCAGTTTCCCATCCTTCCACAAGCTGGGGTGTTGTTGCTGTGACACCCCAGACACACCCAGAGAGCACCTGCCTTGGGCACCAGGCCTTTGGCACGTACACCCTGGAGATAAAGCCATTCTGATGGTATCCATGGGCACTGGCAAAAAAAGATAAGCCTTTTTTTTTCCTCTTCAGTCAATGTTTTTTTGTCAGGGAAGGAATGTTTCAGATGCTGCTGCTTGATTGAAAAAAAAAAAAAAAATTAAAAAAATCAAGTAAACCAGAAGCTGAGAAACTTCAGGACAGATTTCTGACAACAGTTACAAGAGGCTTAGTGGGATGAACTTTCAGTGTTCCAAGAAGATAAAGTGGAATAGAAAATGGATGTGATAAAAGAAGAGATTGGTGAAATAGACATTTTTGATGTGCCACCCTGAAATACACTGTATTTCATTAAGTTATTCCTTCAGTCGAAGGAATAACATTTAAGTGCAATAAGATTAGGAATTTAAAAGACTTCAAGAGAGCTTCATGTCTCAGCAAGCACATTCAGGGATGTTCTGACATTTAATTTCTGAGCAAAAATGTAAAGTGAAGCTGGAAAATGGGACACAATTAACATCGACTTAAAACCCGGGTGCAGTTCCTCATGGGTTCAAACAATGTGTTCAGAGTCGAGCCAGAAACTCACTGACTTTGCCTCTTTCTTTCCACTCACAGATGTTTGGGAGCAGCTGGCAGGTTTCTCCAGTACCTCCCTCCCCACTCTTCTCTGGGAGGTTATTATCAGATCAGTTTTGTGAGTAATTCTCAGTCTTTCCCTGCTCAGTCTATATTTAGGTTTTCTGCTGCAGTGGCTGGTATTGAGCAGGGGCTCAGGTCACCCATTCCTGTTCTCTGCAAATAACAGGGCTCTGAGCACCAGGCTTAGCTTCAGACACCCTCCAGCTTCTCATCCTCATCCTCTCCAACCCAGTCAGAAAGAGGTTGAAGAGGAGAGTGTGCAAATATTCACTGACCTGGAGCTGCTCTGGCAGATGTCTGATGGTGGGTTTAAAACCAGCAAATGCCAAAACCTGACACAGCATTTAGTGGAGGTGGTGGAAACTGCAGGATGTGGTTTAGTGGCCGTGATAATGTTGGGTAGACAGCTGGACCTGATGGTCTTGGAGGTTTTCTCCAAGCTGAATGGTGCCATGGCTTGGCCACTGCCTTCTCCTCAGAGCTCAGGTGAGCAGCCTGGGCTGAAAACCAGCACCAAATGGTTTTAGGAGACACGTGGAGGAGGCTCTGGCAGCCTGAGCTAGTTGGAGATGTCCCTGCTGAGTGCAGGGGCTGGACTGGGTGCCCTTTGGAGCTCCCTCCCAACCCAAGCCAGTCTGATTCTCTGATTCCAATCACTGGCATCTATTTTTGTTTGCCTGCAAATCCCTGCTGAGCCTCTGTATCCTAGCTGGGCTCAAACCTCCTCCTCCTCTTTCAGCAGGGGTGATGGGCACAAATATCCTTTATATTGAGGATGAGACCCTCAGCCCCCCACTGCCTTTCTGGGAAGCTGTCACTGGGGTTTAAGCTGTTTCCTGACACCCTGCTGGAAAAGGTCATGGAAATGACAAATATCAGAGCACATTGCAACATCTCTTAGTAATCAGTAAGCTGACCTGGGCTGCACCAGCTATTTCTAGAACAGCCCACAGTTAGAGGCTGAAGATTTTTTTTCTCAGCAAATTTTTCATAAAGATGGGACGAGGGGAATTCAGGAAAGGAACTAACAGCTCTGAGATGAAAGGAGGGGTTTCGAGAGAAGGAAACTTGGTGGCCATGACTCACTGGCCAGGCCTGCTGCTCAGGAGGGTTTCCAAATCCAAGATGTGCAGGGTCAGGAGACACTCTGAGCAGATCTGACCTCTGGGGCTCCCTGCTGCCAGGGGAGAAACGTTGGAATTCCCACAGTGACCTCATGTGCTCTGGATCTCAACAGGAGAACCAAACTCCCTGCTGCTTCCAGCTGCTTCTGCCCAAGCCATCCACCCATCTCTGCTCCATCTTTATTTCCCAGCCTTTTTTTGTTGCTGCTTTCCAGAGAAGGGCTGTTGAAACAGGGAAGCTGTGCTGCTTGGGAAGGGCAGTTGCAGCCAGCAGCCATAGCCTGGGACAACCTCTGGCACAGCACTGGAGCCACAGCTGCCCCTCTGGGAAAAGAGATGCAGTGAGATCTTAAACCCACCTTGGCTAGTGCCAACCTGAACCAAACACAGCTCTCAGGACAGCCTTGCTCCTGCTGAGAAGGAAGAGGGAAGGGCAGGCCATGAGAAACGTGGGAAGAGCTGCAGTGATTCTAGGTTACATTTTAGGTTTATCCACCTCAGAGGGAAATATTCCAAGAAAACATGGCAAATTATGAGAAACTTCAATCTGAGCTACGTGGGATAAACTACAGAGGCTTTCTTAGTAGCTGAGACTTCATGGCTGGCTGCTTAGAAGTTTCTAGAAGGATGCCTGCCACTTTAAATGACCAGCACCTGCTGCTAATGAGGCCAATTAACCCAATCAAGCCAGGTGGTGATTGCTCTCCCCCGGGGCAGCCCAGCACACACCTTCAGGCAGAGCAGGAGGGAGGGTGGCTTTTGCTGCTGCAAGATGGCCAGCAGGAATGAACATTCCAAGAAGACTTCATTTCCACCAGATTTTTGGGCCAAAAGTAAGAAATTCTTCCAGCTGCAGGCAGAAGGCAGCAGGCTGGGTGTTCACCAGTGACCCCTGCAGAAAGTGAGAGAAGAAAATCAGCTCTGTACTGCTTTCTGAGTAAGTAGAAAAAACTTCTTGTGTCCTGTTTTGGAAAATAGTGTGTGGAGAGTTTGAGAATTCCTGAGGCAGTAGTCAGTGTGTGCTCATAGAAGGGCAGGTACAGCAATGATTTAAGTAAACCTTCATAATGTGGGTAGAATCAGGAGAAAAAAAGGTGTTTTTTTTGAGAAAATATTCAGCTTTTGTTCTCTGTCCTTAACAAACTGAAGGGGAAACTGCACAGCATGTTTTTCAGAGGATGTGTTTAAAGAGATTTTCTTTCCCCTGCTGCTTTTGAGTCTATATATATATATATATTCTACAGGAGCTTCACTGAGTGATTTGTTTAATGGAGTTGTTCCAGGAGGCAGCCAAGGGCAGAGCCAGGAGGTGATGGTGCCTGCTGTTGCAGTGGAGAGGGGCAGAGCTGTGGCTCTGTGTCAGCACACACAGGTTTTTAGAGCCATTTGTTGGTTTTTTTTAGTGCAGCACCATCCACCTCAAGGTTTCTCAGACCAGTTTTGTCCAAAAACAATGATATTGGCTTAAAAATGAAATAAACCAGAGATCTTCACTAACAGGGCAAGGAGCTCATATGAAGTTCCACTTCTTTTCTCTAGTGGGTACATTGCCACTTTCTACTTTTTTTTTCTCAGGGCTTTAGAGTGAAAAAATGGTCAGGTTCTCTTCAGGGGAGTTATGTTGGAAATATTTCTGTGTTTGCTGTCTTGTGCCTGACATGCACTCGAGGTGACTGAGGAAATTCTTCTGCACCCATGACAGTAAATATTGGTGTCTGTTTTCTTCCACAGAAAATTATTTCAGTGCTTGTTCCAGAAACTGAAATGACTCTTGTTTCTTTGAAAGGGAAGAGCTGCAATTGTTGGTGTGTTTCCAGTTGTGGTCGGGGTCATGTTCAAGGACAGGATGTGTTTGGGGTGGTTTTTTAACAGCTGAAAAATACAGAATTTCTCAGATTCAACCTGCCTTAAAATGGTGTGAGCTGG
>VYZU01072420.1:0-12760 GCA_013401355.1 Ceyx cyanopectus
ACTCCACAACCCCCCTGGGCAAGGAAACACTGACAGTTACACATGTTGGTGGGAATAAAATTTTCTCCCAAGTTGAATACCCTGGACTTGTGTTTGAAAGTCAGTGGGAGATACTTATTCCAGCTGTACTCTAAGATTCCTATTGACTCTAATATCAGAGTGAGAGCAACCTCTTGGAACTCCTGGCTTGATCACTGGTAACAGCCAATGGCCATGCACCTCAGTGCCAGTGCTCCAGATCTTTTGTCCTGCAGCTATGGAATCCCCATAAGGGAATTAGGAAAGTGATGCTCTGCCTACAAATGTGTTCCTCTTGTTTAAGAGGTTGTAAAGCTCCCTGGATCTAGAAACAGGAATAAAGGCATTGGGGCTGTGCAGTCTCCTTGCATCTTGTCGATCTGAGGAAACTTGATATTATCTATAAAAAGGATGTAAATGGGGCTGGGGTGGGGGTATGTCCAGATGGTCCTATTGCAACACAAGCTGGGAAGGGATGAGGGAGACGTTTGAACAGCACTTGTCCTAAAGCAGCAGAGCAGCACTCAGCTGGTGCTGGGAACAAAGTGCTGTTGTGAAGGGGAGAGGAGGTGTCGGTGGAGGTGTTGGCTCCTCTCTCCTGGAGTAGCTTAAGCCGAGTTCAGTGGTGTGTGACTCCTGAGAAGTGGTGTTTGGTGCTCCCTGCTGGCTGCCCGTGACTGACCCTTGGCTATGCTGGGCAGTGACTCACACTGAATTCCACTCGGGAACAGGTGATGAACTGAGTTCACTTCAGGTGGCAGCCTGAAGCCTGACCCAGTACCAGACACTGAGGGAGATGCCATTTCTGTCCTGGGAGAGAGGGCAGCAGTGAGGGCCAGAGATTTTAGCAAGGGACATTTAATAGCCTTTTTTTCCCCCCTTTTTTTTTCTGAATGAGACCAGCCTATTGAACAGGCTCTGGTAGAAGATGTATCTGAAGAACTTGTTGCTGAATCTGGAGCTCATATTGCACTAACTGAGATGTTTTTTCTGGTTTTTCCCCCAGCACCGGCAGCTGCTGAAGGACAGTTTCATGGTGGAGCTGGTTGAGGGGGCTCGCAAGCTACGGCATGTCTTTCTTTTTACTGATCTGTTCCTGTGTGCCAAGCTCAAGAAGCAGATTGGAGGGTGAGATTTTGCTTCTGGACTCATTGCTTTGCACATCAGCTTCAGCAGAGTCCTGAGCTGAACCAGAAATTTTAGTTGAATCTGAACACCCCACACCTGGATGGCCATAGTCCACGAGGTGTAGTTAGACAAGGGATGATCAGCAGGGTGGGACTGTTTATTATATGAGACCTTGGCCTAATCCTGATCCTTCAGGAAAGGTTTATTTCTCCTGGTATTGCTCTTAGGCCTCCTAGGAGAAGAAGGATGTGCTGTAGCTGGTGATATTCTGGACAACTGCCATTCATTTTTCTACTTCTCCTTTCTTTTAATGGGAGACTTGTCACTTGCTTTTGATACGAAGGGTTTTAACTGTGGCCTTGCAGCTACAGCCAGTTTACAGTTTTTCAGTAAAATGGAAAAGGTAAAAGATGATGTTTCAACCCCAAAGTGCAGTTATACAGTTTTGTTGAGGGGAGAGGAACCTTCACTGACATACCTGCCTCAACAGGGCTTGCCTTAATTTGGTAACTGTTCTTGTGGGAAGATCCCTCTCATCTTCTTGCCCTCCTCAAAGTAAAATGTTGTCCCTGCCCCTTTTGAAAATCATATGCTTCCAAGGAATGAGCCTTCGAAAGACTGGGATGTTCCCAAGAGTGGATGTTTCTGACAGTAGATCTGGAAAAGGAATAAATCCCATGAAAGATAAAAAAGTGAACTGGTTACTCTGGCAAAATCATTAGAGAATGGCAGTTATGAGCTGTGGTTTCTCTCTCCAGTTGGCTTACACAAAGGTTTGTACATATTGGCTCACCTGCCTTCCCTGGCACTCCTAGCTCAGGCAGGAGTTACCTGGGCTTAGGTCATGGGTAGCAGCCAGGGCAGTGGCCTGTCATGGCTTTCAGACTCTCCCTCTGCTGAGGCTTCAAAGGGAGAGCACACAGAACTGAAGGGGCTTTCAGAAGATCATTGTGGTTTCTTAGAATTCAAATAAATAGCTAACAAAAGAAGTTGCCTTGTTCTGTGCTGTACTGCCTGTTGGCCCTCCTAGGCTTGGGGCTGGGAAGCAGCCCCTTTACCAGAGGTTTTCCACGTGGGACTCACACTGAAGTTGTGCCCATTTCCATACCTTATGCACTACAGCAAGGAAGGGCTTGTGGGAAGGGGGGGGGGGCGGGTGTGTGTGGTGCAAACACTGTTAACAGTTAAAAGGTTTGGATCTTCTGTCTTGCAGAAAAAGCCAGCAGTATGACTGCAAATGGTACATCCCCCTCACTGACCTTAGCTTCCAAATGGTGGATGAGTCTGAGGCAGTTCCCAATATCCCACTGGTACCTGATGAGGAGCTGGATGCCATGAAGATCAAGATATCCCAGATCAAGAATGACATTCAGCGTGAAAAGGTAAAAGGGGCCAGGAACAGCCTCAGTGGCTGCTGAGATGAGGTGCTGCCAGAAGCAGCATTCCCAGAGCTGCACAGGTGTTCATGCTAAACCAGACAGCCCAGCAGAGGCTGGTGGTGCTGCTTTGTTGTCAGTGACACCCAGATGCTCTGCAGCACATCACAGCTCATCCTAGTGCACAGCTTGAACGACAACTGTAAGGAGGCAGGAACAAAGAGGCCCTGTTGTTGTACCCAGTAGCTCCTCTACATGCCTGGAAATGCCAGTAACTGCTATTCCTGAGCATCCACGTGGAGGGCAGGGCTCATGCTCTGGACACAAGAAGAACCAGGAGCGTGGCACAGTAGTTTCTGTTAAATGTGGCCCTGTAAGTGCTTTTGGTCAGAAGCCATGTCGTTCTGAATTTTTGCAGGCTCAGTTATGCTTTTTCTGAATTCACCAAAGCACCAGCAAATATGTGGAGAACACCAGTTACATTGACTGGACAGTTTGTCATGGATATGGTGTCTCTGGCCCTGGCTTCTCTTTGCTTACAATACCTGGAGATGTTAGATTCCCAACTTTCCTGGAATCCAAAAGAGAAATAAGAGTTTGAAAACTGAAAGCTTGTTGGTGTGTAGGACATGATTTGAAGCTGGCTTGGTTTCAGAGAGAGCTTCCTGGGAAAAGTAAGATATTAAGAGGAACACCATGTGGAAGCCTCTTACTCAAAAGGTGTAGGTGTCTAAGACATGCACCTCAGTTCCTAACAATATGCATGGCTGGGTTTGGGACTGGGTTTTATCCAAGAAAATCCTTGGGTGTAAGTGATCTCTGTTGCCAATGGATTGGTGTGTGGTAAGTGGGAGAAAAGTTTGGCAACAGGGCAGCTTCTGGAGAAGTTCCTTGCAGTCTCCTTAGTTGAGGATCCTTGTGGAGGACCTGGCAGTGCTATGGCTGCCCAGTGACATGATGCTGCTTCAGCTTCTGGAATAGAAAATACAGCATAGAGCTGGGATGGGGGCCACACACCTTTGCACCTCCATCTGGGGCAGCTGAAGTTGGGGAACAGAGTGAATCTGAGTGCAGAGATACTGCAGGTGACATCCTCCTGAGCATCTGGGAGCCCTGTGGATCCTGGTGACAGCATCTCCCTGCCTGGGGCTGGTTGGCTGCTCACAGAGGGAAGAGACTGTGGATCTTAGAACGTCTGTCAGTGTAAATGGAGGCAGATATTGGAGAATGACACGTCCTCTGTCTGTCTCTCTCTTCCCTACTTGTCAGAGGGCCAACAAAGGCAGCAAGGTCATTGAGAGGTTGAAAAAGAAGCTCTCAGAGCAGGAATCCCTCCTGCTGCTGATGTCTCCCAACATGGCCTTCCGGGTGCACAATCGCAATGGCAAGGTGAGTCCTGCTGGCCTCCTGGCTGTGCAGGGCAGTGTGTGTATGGGTGTGTGGGTGTGTGTGGGTGTGTATGTGTATGTTCATACACTGTTGTACAAGGAGGTCTCTTTGAACTTTACTGTGTCACCAAAGCCCTTTCCAAGCAGCAGACACCTCACCCTTGCTACGCCAGAGGTGATGGTGACATCTTGTAAGGCTGTGACTGATTTGTATACAACATTGGCACTTAAAAATTCATGTTAGAAATGAACTCTTTCCCTCAGCACCTGCCTGGGCAGAGCAGCAGGCCTGCCTCCCTTTGGCCAAGTCAAAACTCTGCAGCAGCTGCCTTTCGGACTCCCCTTCAAGTTCAAGGATTAGGCTACCAGGGCTGTCTCCTCGGGTCTGTAGACTGCCCTTGGTACCAGGGATGCTGAGTGGTTGTGACCATCCTCCCTCAGTGCTGTGTCATTCTTAATGTGCCAGGGGTATCCCCTGCTCTGACAGTGCTATAACCTGTCACTGGGGCCTTTTCATGCAGATGACAAAGGATTCTCCCAGGATCCTGGTACTACTTCATGAAATTCTCCAAGCTGGACACTGCTCCCTCAGCTTGCATCAGTGTCTAGGCCTGTGCTGGAGACTTTGGGGTTTCCTGGTACAGCTGTTGTGAGGGGTAGGACAGAGGTGTCCTAGGGCCTCAACCTGTGGGGGGATGCAGCTGCTGCTTGCAGGGCGGAGCTCTGTGCAAGCTCTGCCTGCAGGGCTCTGTCCTGGTGCTGCTGGCACATGTCTGAGAAGGCACGTTGGCAGAGTCCTGCCTGTCACTGCCAAAGCTGCCATGTTGGGCAACCATTGGGAGTAGCAGAGGACAGTATGTCCAGCAGTGTCCACTGGAGGAGGGTGGCAGGCAGGCTTGCTCTCAGCAGTGGCTCAGACTAATGCATATCCCACTTCCTTCTGTTCTCCTGGGTAGAGTTACACGTTCCTCATCTCCTCGGACTATGAAAGGGCAGAATGGAGGGAGAACATCCGGGAGCAGCAGAAGAAATGTGAGTGTCCCTCAGCTGGGCAGTGGTACCAATACTGTGATCGTAGTAGAGAGCAGGAGTCCAGAGGATGAGGTGTGGGGCAGGGCTCCTTGCCAGAAGAGAGGTGTGTGTTGAGATCTGCAGTACCATGTGGATGTTTGCTGACTCTGCACAGCTCAGGCTGTCTCTGTCTTGCTTGCAGCAACACGTAGGGAACATGTAAGGAGAGCACTTGTGTGTGGAGAAATTTTCCTATTTAGCCTGAGGATCAGAGCTCTGTCCAGTTCCAGGCAGAGGGAACAGCTACACCCTGTCACCTGCTTCCAGTCCAAAGAAACTTCCATGCTTTTTTGTTATGGATGGTTTTTGGATCTGAAAGAAACCAAGAGCTCCCTTTACTTCCTCTGAATCATCCAGAGCATTTTAAGAGTCACTTAACTTCCTCAGTAATGCTGGGATGCAGCAGCTGTACAGACTGAAGCAGCCCAGTGCTGTTGCTTAGCATTGCCCAAGGAGCAGCCATCCTCCCAGAGTGAGGGAGCATCCATCCAGCCTCTGCTCTCACTTGTAATTCCTCCCTCTCTGAATGCCCTTGGCAGGCTTCAAAAGCTTCTCACTCACATCAGTGGAGCTCCAGATGCTGACAAACTCCTGTGTGAAGCTACAGACAGTCCACAACATTCCCCTCACTATCAATAAGGAAGGTGAGAACTCTGTTTTATGCTTTCATGTGGTACAGCTGCAGTGAATCCACTCCTGTCTGTGTTTGTGCATTTGCCCTCAAACTGCTCTTACTGTTTGGATTTGGGGTTTGTTTTTTGCTATGGGCTTCAACTTGGTGATGAGTTGCAAACTGAGAGTTCCTGTAAAACAAAAGCTGAGATTGTATGTGCCCAACTTGTGTAGTTGAGTTGAAGTAGGTGATAGCAAACAAAAGAGAGCAGCAGGAACAAGAAGTCTGACATTGCAACAATAAAAATACAAGCTCCTAATAACATGGCTACATCTGAACTAGTAAAACATAGAATGTTTAGGGCTGGAAGGGGCCTCCAAAGGGCATCTAGTGCAGCCCCCTGCAGGGAGCAGGGACACCCTCAACTAGCCCAGGCTGCTCAGAGCCTTGGCCAACCTCACCTGCAATAGCTCCAGGGATGGGGCCTCAACCACCTCCCTGGGGAGCCTGTTCCACTGATCCACCACCCTCAAGGGAAAGAACTTCTACCTGAGATCCAGTCTAAATCTCCTCTGCTCTCATTTAAACCCATTCCCCCTTGTCCTTTCACTGCAGGCCCTTGGAAACAGCCCCTCTGCAGCCTTCCTGCAGCCCCTTCAGGCACTGGCAGGTGCTCTAAGGTCTCCCTGGAGCCTTCTCTTCTCCAGTCTGAACAACCCCAGCTCCCTCAGCCTGTCCCCACAGCAGAGCTGTTTCAGCCTCTGAGCATCTTTGTGGCCTCCTCTGGCCCCGCTCCATCAGCTCCATGTCTTTCCTAAGACATTCCTGGACATCCTCCAGTATATATTGACTGACTAGTAAATGGTCTTTATATGCAGCCAGGGACTGGAGTGCCTGTGGAATCCTGGCCTGGGGAAGCTTTGAGCTGTGTCTGGCAATCCCTTGAAAGTACCCTAGTTGGCTGAAATTGTCAGAGCCCATCCTAAAATACTATTTAATCTGCCAGTATAGACTTAGCCTCTGTATGTTACTTTTTCTCCTTTGAAATTCTCCCATGCTGTCTTGCTGACCCTAGAACTGTCACTGGGAAAGCTCCCATTGCCAGAAAGCATCACAGTGAAACCAACACAGCCTGGAACAGTCTCCTCTCATGCTGAAGTGGTTGATTGTATGTGTCAACCTTTTAGGGACAGTTTACCCTCTGCTCATTCATCTCTGTAATCAGTTTCATCACTTGACTTTCATTCTTGGCTCTTCTGTGAATGTAACAAAATTCCTTGGGTCTTTTGTGCAGATGATGAATCCCCAGGTCTCTATGGATTCCTGAATGTCATTGTCCACTCTGCCACAGGATTCAAGCAAAGCTCAAGTGAGTTGCAGCTCTGTAATGCACAGGGCTCAGGTTATTCTGGTGCTGTGACTGCTGTGCAGGTCAAGGTGTTGGTGTAAATTTATAGGAATGAAATTTTTTAATGCTACTTTTAACTGTCAAAGATCATGATCAAGGATCAAGCATGAAGCATTGATTTTTAGTCCTAGTCTGATAGTATTTTTATTAAGCAGCATTTGCTAATTACCCAACTGTGTCAGATACAAGTCAACCCTTATCCTGAGTTCTTTCCACTTCATTTTGTTTTGCAATGCAAGAATGGGAAGCATTCTCTGGCATCCAGACTTCTGAGGTGAAGTGTTGAAATTCAGGGGAGTGATTTGACAGTAGGAGTGAAAAAGGTGAAAAGAACAACATGGACACCCATGGAAATAACCATCAGCCGTTGGTGAGGGTAATCTAGGGAAAGCTGCAAAGCTCATCTCATGTGGCTGGGGAGCCTGTTCTTCTCTGAGCTGTGTGTGCAGCCTCAGGAGGGAGGGAATGAACTGGGTGTTCATGCTCTGTGTTAGCCCTCCTCCTGCTGAACTTCCCAGATGCTGGCTACCTGCACTCCCAACATGACTTAGAAATAGGGCCAATGTCTACAGCTCATTGCCAGCTGTTCAGAACCAGCAGGTACCACATGATTAACCACTCTGTGGAGGTAACAAGTTTTTGATGGCTGCTCTTTCAGGGATATTATACTGATGCTGTTTCTCAGTGAATTGGGTTCTGATATGTTGGTGGAATCCAGTGTCTAAGAGGAGACATTTCATTTCTCATCTCTACTTATTTGGGATTGATAGCAGAGAAGAGCAGACACCTGATTCTTGATAGAGGTGAAGGGCTTTAGAGATTTTAGAAATTTTAAAGAAGTTTCTACCCCTGTCTCTCCTCCTCAGATCTGTACTGCACATTAGAGGTGGATTCTTTCGGGTACTTTGTGAACAAGGCTAAAACTAGAGTTTACAGAGACACCACAGAGCCCAACTGGAATGAGGTAAGTTTCTTGCTGTGACTTGTCCATCTGCCAGACATCAACGCACAATGGGCAGAAAACCCACAAATAGAACAACTTGCTGCCTGCTCAGCACTTGAGCTGCATATGTTGCCTCTCAGCAAACACTTCTATGCCAGGCTCATTTGGCTGTAAGAGCTCTAGAAGATTTTCTCTTGGATTAGCTGTAGTTAAACACACATTTCAGCACAAATGAGTCTTGTCCAGCATTTCCTCATTCAAACAGATGCACGTTTGATTATTTTTTCGAAGACATAAGTGAGAATATGTTGAAGAAGGAGGTGGTTTTGTTTATTTGTTGTGAGGGGGAAGAACTAGCTACAGGCACTTTGCCTGTTGACAGTCAGCTCAAACCTGCTGGGGAGCAAAATTAAATTCAAGGAAGGTGGGTGAGTTTGTTTCCTTGAATGATGCTTTGCTGAAAATCAACGAAACCTGATGAAGGAGTCAACCATCCTTAGTCAGTGATTTGACCACCTTTATCTATAAATACAATTTCAGTTGATTTCTAGACCAACTGCATTATAGAGGAGTTTTTGGTCAGTGCCTAAGTCTACCCTTCTGATGAATGTTAAGGAGATTATATTGATTATTATGAGACTAGGGTCCTGCTGTGATGTATTTATTCCTCTCTCCTTTCCTGGTGCCCTGCAGGAGTTTGAGATTGAGCTGGAAGGCTCACAAACCCTGAGAATTCTGTGCTATGAGAAGTGCTACAACAAAACCAAGCTCCCCAAAGAGGACGGCGAGAGCACAGATCGCATCATGGGGAAAGGACAGATCCAGGTAGGACTGTGCTGGATTCATCCCTCTTACCCTTGCTGCAAAAGATAATGGGAGTTTTGCATCCTCGAGTGCATCAGGGAGGGTTTTTTCTGCCTTCTGAATGTCTCAGCATTGGAGATTTTTCTCTAGCTGGTGAGGTGTCATTTACAGGCAGGAGGTCAGCACTGTTTTCCCTCTTGCCTTGTCCCCTAAGATGACTTCAGTGCCCTCTGAGGGGTATATAAATAGAGGCTTTTTCATGAAAACTTATCTTTTGATCTCTGATTTGCCTTTTAACTTCAAAACTTCCAGCATGGTATATATAGGAACTGCAGTGTCACTGAGCCCTGAGCACTGTTGAGGATGCTCCTTTGTGGCAGGAGGAAGCAATGAATGTCCCATTTGCTCTGTATTTCTGTATGTGCTGGGAGTTGATTGATGCGATAGCAAGGCCTTGGAGGACAGGCTTATTGTCCTGATAACTGCCATGTCCAGAGGCTAGTGTCCGTGGCAGCAGGCTGCAGCAGGGAGATTTGGCATGGCATGCTCTGTGTGGCACATGGGGGATGCAGGAAGGGAGGTGATGAGACGACTGCAGACGGGTGCTGCTCTCTGGCAGCTGCTGCAGGATGAAGCAGTAAAGGTCTGTGCAGGAGGAATCAGGCCATCAGTGGACGATGGCATGGAGCATGTGTGGCTGACATGGAGAAGGTGTGGCTGACATGGAGAAGGTGTGTTTTCCCCTCTCCTGCCAGTTGCTGCACGGTCTGCCCACAGCTTTAGGAAGGTGTTCATGCGCTTGCTCTGAGGACACAGTTCTGTGTCACAGTGGCTGCTGTACAGGGGGAGACCCTGCCCAGATACCTCTGTCTTTCTGGCAGGCTGAAAAACAGCACCAGTTCTCCACCACGTTGACTCTTCATCCTTTCTCCAGGGTGACAGCTTGCTCCAGCAGCTGGATGATGGTCACACGGGCCAAGCCACTGGGGGATTTCTGGACCAGCTGAGATTGAGGGCAGGCTGCAGAATCACATCCCCCCTCTGCTCTAGAAGGGTTCATTGTCTGAGTTTCCTTCGGCCTGTTCCTTTCCTCCCTCTTTGCAGCCCTGAGGCTGCCTTGCTGTTTTCAGGGAAAGCTTTTGTCACCAAACCTGGGGTGGGGGTTGGAACAACAATCACTAGCATGTACAAATCACCAGCAGCTAGTACTGGGTGCTTGCTGCCTGTCAGGCTGACCAGAAACCTGCATGGCCCTGCTGCCAACAAAAGCTTATTTGCCACGGAGCTGAGCAACTATAAAAGAGCCAATTTGCAGCCCTGAAATGCCCTGGAGATTTGAGTGCTTATGATGGAGAACCCTGAAATCACTGACCCTCTACATTCTTCAAATATTTTATGAAGTAGAAAGGTTTTTATTCTTTTCTTAATGACGTTTTTATTTATTTTTTTTTCACAAGAGTAGGGTATTTTTATGCACAGCATTTGTAAATTCTGTTAAAACATTTTATACTTCACAAGTAAAAATACTCTTTGGTATAACATTTGAGTATTAATTGCATCTTGATTCTTTTAGAGAAACCTAAACAGTGGAAAGTAAAATAAACAATGGCAAAAAACCCAAACAAAACACAATTTATAATGTTTTGATTCATTTTGTAAAAGGCAAATGGAACAGTTTCCTTGCTTTCAGTAAATCCCCCTTGCAATTTCTAAAGCAACTTGGTGAACTCTCAGAATCTCCTCTTAATTCTCAGTGATTTCTGTCCCATCACACAACTTTTTTGACACTGTTCAATTAACTCTGAATCTTGTAAGGTTTATAGGAATTATTAAAGGTTTTTGGTTTTGTTTTCTTTTGAAAGCAAACACCATTTCTCTATTAAGAAATCATAATAATGCAGCAACACAATCCAAACACAGCCCGTGGCTGAAGGTTTAGCTGTATTACTGCTGTCAGCATCTTTTCCAGTCACTGCCCTTGTAGTCATTTTATTCCAGGATTTTCCCAGGTGCTTTTACATGAATTTTGTTTACTTTAGTCTATCTAGGGCTTTCTGTTTTGTTGTTGCATTGTGGTTATTCAGCCAGAGTCTGCCTTGTATAAAGACAAAGTCTGTGAAGCTGGGTGAGGATTTTTTCTTTTCTGAATTCCCTTTAGTTAACAACTCTGGAAACATGAAGAGTCCTGTCTGCATCCTCCTGGTGATAAAAACAGGGACATTTCTGTGTTGGCAAATTGGAATGTATTTTTAAGCCACATATTATTGTAAATGTACAGCTTCCCAGTGCTGGGATTTCTGACTCACCCGTTGACTGAGCTGCAGTGATGAAGACAATGCATCAAGGAGATGAGGCCTGTTCTGGCTGTGCAGTGTTTATCACATCTCCCCGTTACATCATGGCACTGGAGGAAGGAAGATGAAATTGGTCCTTATGGTCAGAGGCTTCCAGGAATGGACGGCAATTTTAACAGCTCCCATTGCTCATATTTTCTTTTCCCATGAAATACTTTATTTACCTGTGTTTATAGCCACAAGCGAGAGCTTTGTTGCTTGCCAACCTGCAAGTTTTAACCCTGAAAAATCAATCCACAAGGTTTTCATATAGGAGAACCTCCTGGAAATCTAGAAGTGAAGTTCTCTTCAGACCTTCTGAAAAATGACAACACAGAATGTTAACAAGCTGGCAGGCATGGCTGGGGGTTTTTGGTGCACCTCAACTCTGAGAAATCCAGGGAGAAGCTGTCATTCCTGGGTACACTGAAATTACTGGGGGGCTCATCTCATTTGGAACTCCCTATTTTTATTGATTTTTTTTTCTTTCTTCTTTTGCCCTGCAATCCATACGTGGTACTTGGGAGGCTGGGACTTTTGCTTTTTGGATTGTGCACTTCATGTGTCAGACGCATCCCCGTGTTTTGAGCATAGCAGCCTTTTGTTTGGGCCTGAGACTCTGCACCTAAGTGGGCATGAATGTGAGCACCACTGGCCTTGTGAGCAGACTGCACAAGTGAACTGATACTCTGGCCTGTGATCCATCTCCTTCCATTAGTGGCTTCTAGAAAGGTTGTTTTCTTTCTGTTGATTGGTTTTCTTTTTCTGCCTGATCAGCTCAGGAAAACCATTTCCCTCTCCCTCACAACAGTACTGGAAAATCAGAGAGGATATGACCTTAGATCAGTCATTCTGTGGTAGCAGTGCAACACTGTTCTCCTGTTGCTATGCAAAACAATCCCTCTGATCTGATGGATTGTCTGGCAGGTCTCCTAGCAGTGCACGTGGCTGTTTCAGACATCCAGGTTGTTTTCCATGTAAACCAGGTTGTTCTATTCTGTACCTCCCAAGTGTCACCTCGGAAAATCTTTTACAGGCTCAGGTTCATTTAAAAAGCTTGATCATGCAGAACAGCATCCCAGCCATGAAAGCAGGGTGGAAATGAAGAAGGCAATGGGTCATGTCTAAAGGGTGATGGAGGGAAAGATTAAGATGTCAGTGGGGAGCTTTGAGAAGAATGGGGTTGTGGCTGCACTGGGAGTTTCCAGCAGCAGCGAGACTCTGACAACATGTATGTCACATCAGTCACAAATAAAAACTGATGGAGTGTAAAGTTGCCACAGAGATTTAATAAAGGGAGGAAGTAATGTGAATAAATAGCACAGAACACACTAACCTTAAGGTTGCCTCAGTCCTTGCTCCCAGGCATTTCATTTCCACTGAGGCTTCTTTGTTTTTTCCTCTTTCTGTGAGTTTTCTCTTCTGAGGAAAAATGAAATCATTAAACTCCCTGTGGTGGTTTCCTAAAGCAGAGCACAGACACCCTTTTCCTTAGTTCCTGGCTTGTATTTACCATCGAGCAGCACCCTCAGTTTGCATTTTTTCCAGGTGCTCATTGCTGTGTTCTGCACACTCAGCCTGCACTGACCGCTCTACACGAATTGTTGGTCTCAGTGCAGTGCTAACCTGCTAAGAGGGCTGGAGGCTGGGCTCAGAAATCCCCGTAGTGCTGAGCTGC
>VYZU01072487.1:0-12665 GCA_013401355.1 Ceyx cyanopectus
TTTTTTTTTACTTCATATTCTTTGACAGCAGGCTGAGAAAGAAAGGGAGAGGTCATCTGAATTTTACCCGTCATTCAACACCACACTGCCATCATGCATTTGATATTTAGAGGGGATAAATCTCACCTTCCACCAGCAGCTGAATGTCTCTGCTGAGAATTCTCCTTTTGTGACAGTCCAGATCTGTAGAGAGTGGGGTGGGCAGATGACAGAGAAGGAAAGCTTCATATTTCAAAATATTGGCAGAAAGTTTTCTACTAATTGATCAGCGTTTGTGTGAAGAACGTTGGATCTCCGGGGATTCCAACCAGCAAGGCATGGCTGGTTTTTGTAGGGAGCTGTATTCCTGGTTAGTTAGAATCCAGAAGGTAAATAAAGGTCAGGTTCATGCTGGCCTTTGGTGATTTTATGAACTGAAACCTTCAGCTGTGTACAATCGAGTCAATTTTGCTTTCAATAATGTTAAATTAACCTTTAAAAATGTGTGTCAAGGAGCTCCAAGCCCTGCACTGGTGCTAATTAAGGAGATAAACTGGGTTCAGAAGGAATTCAATAGCTGAGCTGTCTGTCATGACACCGGAGCTTTCGGTTTTTTCTCTGCTTTAATACTTCTCCGAACGTTTCTTTTCCCACGGAAGCTGGTGCTGTGTCTGTCCAAAGCTCAGCTGCACTCACAGGCTTTGGGGCAGCCACTCCTGCTCTGCAGCAGCGTGGGCTCCACGTGCCAAGGGGATGCTCCACGTGCCAAGGGTGCTGCTGGCAGCGCCCACGCCCCTGCTGCCCGCGGATATTTTCAGTGCATTCCTTTCATATCCTGATGTGTGGACAAGCCACCTTTTCTTCTTTTCTTTTCTGGTCTCAGGGCTTTTCTCACCTTCCAGCATACTTCCAGTTCTGTAATGTTAGACTTGAGCTTATTAAGAGTGCTTAGATGTTTGTATAACATTTCACACCTCAGACCTTGGGTGAGCTCCAGTTCTCTGGGTGAGCTCCCTGCCTTCCTCTCCCTGCCACAGCCACACACCCAGCCTGCCCTCTAAAGAGCTTAGCACTGGGGGCACCTGGGGGATGGGAACCTGACCAAGGCCGAGCCACCCACGAGCAGCAGCAGGTTTCAGAGGGACAGACTGTCTGGGAGCCCCAGGGCTGTGCTCACCGATAGACCAGCTCTCCCACAGTTCCATCCTCCAACACCAGTAACACCAGTGGGGTCGGCTCCAGGAAGCTGCTCTCACCACTCCAAGCCCTTGGCTTGCTGGGGGCTGCAGATGGGGCCAGTTGCTCCACACGTCTGCAGCACAGGGACCACCACTGGGCACCCCCAGCATCCCCCTGCGAGAGAAAGGCAAGGGTAAGGTTCTGACTCAGAGCAAAAGCAATCTGGCAATTAACAGAAATTAAAGATGACAGCAGTGCAAACTGTACGAGAAGGATCAACAAAATGTTTTCTATCAATTCCCCTCCCTGCACTCTGAGCTCTTTAAACTGTTTGCAAGGTGATAAAGCAGCTCTGCTCTAATCCATCTCCATTGCCAGCCGGCCCTAACTTTTAATCCACCAAGTCATGGATGCTTTATTTAAAACTAGCAACCATTCATCAGGGTTTCGGTTGGGGTGGCTTTTTTTTTTTTGTAACCACTAAATATGAAGCACAATATAAACATTTGTAATTGCCAACACACGCTCCATGCCAAGAGAGCCCTGCCAGATGGTCACTGCTCCCACCCAGCTGAGCAGGGATCACGCTGCTCCGGCGGCTGGAGCAGGGTGCAGGGGCAGGGAGGTGCTCAGCACAAGAACCTGGCTAACAGAACAGCACCAAATGTCACTTGCTTGAAAAATCTGGCTTCTCTGAGCAAGCAAACACCATTCCCAGCATCCTCAATCCAGCCAGCCCCTGGATGTAACCCCGTTCTTCCCGGGAGCACTCACTGTATCAGTCAGCTCTGCTTCTCCTCTTGCCCACAGCGTTCCCTGCTTCCACTCTGGAGCAGATGGGTCGCAAGGAGGAGGATGACAGCAGCTCCTGGAAGAAACAGACAAGCAACATCAGGAAAACATTCATTTTCATGGAGGCCCTGGGATCGTAAGTACCACAGTGCTCTCCAGACAGAGCCACCTCCAGGTGCCAGCTTCCCAGCCCAGGGCAGAGACTCCCTTTCTGGCACTGCCAATGTCACCAGCAAACAGCTCCCCCAGACAGGCACCAGTCTCCAGGTGAGGGTGGGTGCCAGTCTCTGCCAGTGCTCCAGTTCCCAGCTCACCCTTGCCAGGCAGCACCAAAGCAGCCCCTTCCCACCAGCCCCGTGGCAGGGCTCTGGGTCAACTCTTGCCCTTTCCTTCCCCTCTCAGCCTGCATGTGGAAGCTGAGGGAAGTTTCTGCTCCTTTCCCACTGAGCACACCGGTGTGCTTCTGCTGCAAGGTCGGGCAAGGCCAAGGGGTGGCTCTGAGAGAGGTATTGTAATAACAAGTAATATATTTAGCTCATAAACTGTGACTCAGTTGAGGGATGAAACAAAAACGAGGATGTTCAAGTTGTATGATACTTCTGGGTGAGTTAACAGCTTCATTTGCCTGTTCACGCAAATGAGACAAGAAAACATTTCCAAGGTAGTGGAGGAGGAATTGAATTACCTCCACCAGTGAGTGCTGGCACAGCCACGTTCTCTGGGACTTCAGAACCCACAGCAAAGCTCCCCAGAACCAGAGCTCGGCAGCATTTTAAATTCCCACGTTCCTGGTCAACCTCAGAAATGAGTTCTGTTATCCAGCAGCCTTCTTGGAAGGAAGGAGGTTAGAAGAAGCTTTGTTCTCTCCCAGCCAACTTGTTGATTCATCATTTTTTAATAAGGGGCATAATTATTATAAACTGTTTGGGACAGAGATATAGAACAGATGCCCCAGCATCTGATTTGTAGGTTGTTCATTTCCTACTATTAACATTAATAAGAAAACTCAGCATTAGAAATTGGGATTTTTTCCCACAGGCACCACTTCAGCTGGCTGAGGAATATAGATGAAGAGCTGGCACCTAAAACTACCAGCACTTTCCCCCAGCATCTGCACCCGCTGGATTAGGGACTGTAGAAAGGATGTCCTGAGATATTCCCTGAGATAAGATATTCCCTGAGAGCTCTGGGGAACTTGAAAGGCATTTTCCTAACACAGCCTTCAGAGTTCACATGGGCAAAGGGAGAAAAATGTGTGAAACAAGGAAAAAGGTCCCAAAACCACCTGCTTTTTGGGCCAGAAGAGAGAAGACTGTTCCATACATTTACTTAGTGAAACAAAGATTCCAACTGATGTGGTGCCTTCCCAAGCATCTCAAGAGGCTGCCTAGGGAGGGGGTGGAGTCACCATCCCTGGAGGTGGTTAAAAAATGAGTAGATGTAGCATTTGAGGCTGTGGGATAGTGGAGAGAGATGTCAGGATGAAGGTTGGACTCGATGATCCTGGAGGTCCTTTCCAAACATAATGATTCTAAGATCTGTGAGGGGTTTTCGTTTGGTTTTTTGGTTTTTCTTCACTAAAATTGGGTTTTTTTCCTTGCTAGGGACCAGTCGTGGCACAATTCCTCACAACCCAAATACTCTTGCTCATTGTTTCAGCAGCATCCAGGGCCCACTGGAGGAGGGGAAAGCAGAGCAAGGAGCTGCCTTTGGCTCCTGCTCCCCCACCCCCCTCTCATCACCACCAGCTGCCACTCACTGACAGTGACCCAGGAGCAGAGTGCCAGAGATGGGCACGGCTCTGTGCCCGCTCCTCTGGCAGCAGCGTGCTGGATTCCTTCCTTAGGGGATTGCAGCAGATACAGGTTTTCTGCCCTTCTCACTGGCTTTGCTGCAACAGCATCCCACCCAAGAAGATGCTTCCACTGCACTCACCTTCCTCGCTCTGCCCGCAGGGCTTTGAGGACTCGGTGCAAGTTCCATTTCACTGCCATCAATTAATCTGTTGCTTATTTGATTAGGATTATCAAGGACTGACCTGGCAAAGGATGCACTGTCACTACCCCGAGACATGTGTTCAGCTGCCTGAGTTAAACCTCTAACAGGATTGTGAGCTTTGGGCATGTTATAAATACCTGCTCATTGCTGCACTGGGCTGAACCCTCCCCAGGAACATACCCACTGTCACTTTGTCACTAAGGGTACACAGGTTTTAGCAGGCCCTGCAGAAAGGAAGACACATTAGGTGCTGGATGAAAATATTAATTGAGGTCATCTAGTTAATTTGCACTTTAGATTTACAGAGCCTTGGTTGATACACCCAAACTGCAGCAAAACTGGGTCCTCCTCACTGCAGTGGGGCTGTCTCAGTCCTCAGGCCAATGCTGAGCAGGGACAGGGAAGGAGTAGGTTAAGAGGAGGTGATTTTGAGGAAACACAATTCATATTAAAGCAGGAATTTGGCCCTGCTGAGATCTTTCCATGAGTGGTTGCTAATCCCAGCAAGCACCAGAGCTGCAGCCACCCCATCAGTGACATGGTTACTGATACAGCCCTCAGCTGGGCTTGCACTTAGCCTGGGAAAATCCCCCCAGTCCCAATGGATTCAAGTGCAGATGGCTTCTCAAAAGGCAGTGGGCTGCAAGACCATGGGCAGTGCCTCCTCCTGCCCACCCAAGGCATGTGCTGAGAACACATTTGCCACCTGCCCCCCCAGAACATGCTGTGAACCTGGCACGGCTGAAGGGTCCTGAAGAAGGTGGGTTTGTGTCAGTGCAGGGCCTTTTCTGTCCACTGCCTCAGCACAACTCCCAGATGAACTGGGCAAAACCAGCCTTTTCCCTGCAGACACAGAAAACTGAGGGGAGTTGTGTTTCTCCATACTGCATAATTTTGCATTTAACATTCTAAGTTTGGGGCTGCTGGAGATGTAGATCCAGCTTCAGAATCAGCATCTGCTGAGAGTTAAATTACTACCCTATTATCTGTTGTTGCCGTTTCCTCTTTCTCTCTGTAAATAACCTTCCAGTTCACAGCAGCAGCATCCACTGAAATACAACTTCTCTCTGCAGAGGGGCCTTCTCAGAAGTTTTCCTAGTGAAGCAAAGGAGCACTGGCAAGCTCTTTGCTCTGAAATGCATCAAGAAGTCTCCTCTCACAAGGGATAGCAGCTTGGAGAATGAAATAGCTGTGCTGAAAAAGTGAGTATGTGTATATACACAGTAAACTAGAGAAAATATGTCCTTTCCTACCGGGTGTGGCTCTACAGTAACAACAATATAGAGCAATAAATACTTCTTTTAAAAGAATATATAAATATTACTGGGAATTAGTGCTCCAAAGAGCATTTGCAGGGGTGTCAACAACCCTCTGCCACACTGAGTGAGAAACCAGCCACAAAACAACCCAGTGAACTTTCACTGGTGGTTAAAGCAAGCTGACTGTTGGGATTTCCACTTGAAAAGCCCTTTCTGTCCTTAGCAGGTTTGTTTCTGACCCACGTTTATATTTGCAGAATAAAGCATGAAAACATCGTGACTTTAGAAGATATTTATGAGAGCACAACCCACTTCTACCTGGTCATGCAGCTGTAAGTATCAGCAGAGCATTTCTCTGGGGGTCACAGAGGAGAAGAGTGGCAGGACCAGGGTGAATTCAGCACCTGAGAGGGGAGAGCCAAGTGCTTTGAACTAACCACTCCTGCTGGCTTGGCCCGTGCTCATTTTAGCAGCAAGTTTCTAAACCAAGATTAGGATCTGTTTATGCAAATGAATTCATCACAGTTTAGCAGGGCAGAGACAGAAGTATTTCTAATTCAAGCTGCTCCACGCAGGGTTTCTAGAAAGGAAAGTGGGCACTGTGAGCTGCAGAGAGCAGCTCACTGAGGGCACCAGCTCTGCTCACCCGCTGCTGCTGCCACCTTGCAAATTTAGCTCAAGGAATCAGTCACAAAAAACTTGGGTCTGTTTGTGTAGCAGAGCCTGCAGACAGCCCTGCCCACGGTGCTGGGTGCCTGTGGCTCAGATCCACCAGGAGTTGCCTCATCAGCTTACCCAGATTCCCTAGGTTTTCCAGAAACGCTTGTTGCACCCTGCGATTACACTCAGAGCATCCATCAGCCTCAGCCTCACAGAAGAGGGAAGAAGTTCTTTCCCAGCAGAGGGGTGACACTGGCACAGGGTGCCCAGGGAGGTGGTGGAGACCCCATCCCTGCAGACATTCCAGGTGGGGTTGAGGAGGCTCTGAGCACCCTGCTCTAGCTGAGATGTCCCTGCTCTCAGCAGGGGTTGGGCTGGATGAGCTCTGGAGCTCCCTTCACCCAGACACTGCTGGGATTCTGTGAACAACTGTCACCCAAAGAACATTCTGCTCTAGGTGGAGCTGTAAAAGGACCACAACGTTAGCTTGCCTGCCACAAAAGCACAATTAGCTTTGTTTTTTTCATTTCTGCAGGGTGTCTGGGGGAGAGCTGTTTGACCGGATTTTGGAGCGAGGGGTGTACACAGAGAAGGATGCCAGCGTGGTGATCCACCAGGTGCTGACAGCTGTGAAGTACCTCCATGAAAATGGAATAGTTCACCGTGACCTGAAGGTGAGACCTGGCAGGACTGTGACTCTGCCTCTGCTCCCCTCTAGACACTCTGTTGTTCTTTTCCATTTTCCTACCACAAATTCTAACCTCTGACCACTCCTCTGTGCTCACAGCCTGAAAACCTTCTTTACCTTACTCCTGAAGACAACTCCAAAATCATGATCACGGACTTTGGCTTGTCTAAAATGGAGCAGAATGGCATCATGTCCACAGCCTGTGGGACTCCAGGATATGTTGGTAAGCCAGGGCTCAGGAATGGGCTCCTGCTGGAGGCTGGAGACACAGTTGTGTGTGTACAGCACGTTGCCTAGCAGAAGGAAAAAAAAAATAATACATAATTACATTAATAACAACAAGCTACTCACAGATGCACTGCACAGACCCCGTAAGGGCTGGATTATAGATGAGAGTAGAGACTGAAAAATCCCTGAATGCTTAAAAGCACAAAGAAAAAGATCATTTAAAGAGCAATATCTTTCAGCATTAGTCATGCACTTATTGAAAAATAACCTAAATAATTTTAACACAATGGGATTTTGTTTAAGGTCCACCAGGCTGCTCAATCCACAGTTAACTGGTGAAAACCTCGGGACACAGGCAGAAATTGCCAGTGGTTCTGGCATCAAATAGACAGAAAAAGCACAGGCCACTTCAGCTGGTAAATGAGGCTGTTACTGGCCATTCCCTGCACTAGCACCTCAGAGGCCAAGTGTCCAATAAACGGCTGCTTTTCCCACTAGTGGAGAATTCATGATTGCTGACAATTTTCATGTGGTTTTGCTGTTCTTCAGCCCCTGAAGTCCTGGCTCAGAAACCATACAGCAAAGCTGTTGACTGCTGGTCCATTGGAGTCATCACCTATATCCTGTGAGTAAGAGCAAACAGCATCCCACTTATTCTTCCACGATTTTCCCAACTCCTCCATCACTTCACAAGCAGAGGTGATCCCACATCTCCCCTTCTGCTGCAGGAACCATGTTCTTCCTCTGCACAGATTCACCAGCCCCAGAAAAGAAAGGATGTGGGGAATCAAGAACTGGAGCAGAAATGGAATCCCATTTTCTCCATTATGTGCCTCATCCTATGCTTTGTTGGGGTTTTTTTTTCGGTTGACTACCAATTATCATTCAATCTCCCTCTGTACTTTTTGTTTCATTTCCTCCCACACTGCACAGCTCTGTACCAGCTGTGGCTTTGTCCTTTCACTGCTGCAGTTAAAATTTTAACTTTTTTCTGCAGCTTTTAGCTGGGAGGGATGGTGAGATGGGTGGGTGGGTGGATGGATGGATAGAGAGGTAGATGAGAGATAGATAGAATGGCCTCCTCTGTTTCCCACACTGGCCAGGCTGTGGGGGAGCCTGTGCCAAGATGGGTGCTGAGGGCCTGCTGGTTTCTGCTCCCTGCCAGGCTGTGTGGGTACCCTCCCTTCTATGAAGAGACTGAATCCAAGCTGTTTGAGAAGATTAAGGAAGGCTACTACGAGTTTGAGTCTCCCTTCTGGGACGATATCTCCGAGTCAGGTAAAGCTGCAGCTCTGCAACCCAGAGCCCTGCCACCCCTGGGCACGAGCCTGCACCAGCCCAGCACCCCCAAACACCCTCCACTTGCCTCAGCAGGGAGGGGAACTGAGCCCCTCACACAGCAGCAAGAGGCTGCAGAGGCTCCCAGGGTGGCAGAACAGGGGTGCTGATGCCACAGCCCAGCTGCACGGGCAGAGGATGGAGTGCTCTGCACCCTGCCTGCACCACAGCAAACTGAGCAGTGAGCTGGGGAACTCCAGGGCTTTCCCATCTTGCTTTTATGTTTGTTTGGGTTTGGTTTTTTTCTTTTTTCTCTGTGGCAGCCACCACTGCCCCCTCCCCCCAGACTAACCTGCTCGCAGAGCTCTCCTGCAGTTTGCCAAAGCCAGCATCTTAGCAGCATGGTTTGCACATCAGCCTCCTATGTGTACAAACAAAACTAGCAGGAGGCTTGTTGGGATTTAACAACAAACACCACGATCCTCCCTGCAAAAACAAATAAAAACAGGGGCAACTTCAGGGCACCTTCTAAGTCTGTTCAGTTTGTGCTTCCTTGGGCTCTACAGAGTTAGTTTTTAGCTTTATAACTCAACTGAAATACACATAATCTAAGCATGAAATTCGGTGCAGCCTCAGTTAACATTGTTTTGTCATCCGGAGCCCTTCGCTGCAAACAACTCCCTTTAAAGGGAGTCATGAATCCCAGCATGGTGGGGGCTGGGAGGGACCTCTGGAGATCACAGAGTCCAACCCCCTGGCAGAGCAGGGTACCCAGGGCAGCCCACACAGGAACAGAGCCAGGTGGGGCTGGAAAGGCTCCAGAGCAGGAGACTCCACAACCCCCCTGGGCAGCCTGGGCCAGGCTCTGCCACCCTCACACTAAAGAAGTTCCTCCTCACGCTGAGGTGGAACCTTCTCTGCTCCAGTTGATCCCCATGGCTCCTTGTCCTGTTGCTGGGCACTGCAGAGCAGAGCCTGGCACCTTCCATCTGACCCCCACCCCTCAGATATTTACAGACATTCATCAACTCCCCTCTCAGTCTTCTCCCCAGACTAAACCCCCAGTTCCCTCAGTCTTTCTTCACAGGGGAGATGCCAAGTCCCTTCATCATCCTCACAGCCTCTGTTGGACTCTTTCCAGTAGATCCCTGTCCCTCTTAAATTGGGAAGCCCAACACTGGACACAGTAAACTTGCCCATGGCACCAACACCTCCTCCTTGGGCTGACCTCACAATGTTTATCCACAAGCATTTGCCATGTTCTATTAGGATCATATCTTAGAAAAAGGGGAAAATAACTTTTTTTTTCTTTTTTTTTTTTTCTCTGCTTCTCCTCCCCTCCCAAACAGCCAAAGATTTCATCAGACACTTGCTGGAGAAAAACCCCAAGACGAGGTTTACCTGTGAAGAAGCCCTGAGGCACCCATGGTGAGAGCACCAGGGCCCCAGGACCCAGTGGCCACAGGGATTTACAGCCTCTGTTGGGTGGTAGCTGAGAACAGGGGTGTCTCCCCAGCCCCATTACTAACGTCACCATCGGCCTCCACGTGGCCCTGGGTGTTTCCTTTTAATGTGCAAAAGGAAAAAGAGGAAATAATGAATAATTAAAGATGCAATTTGTGCATATTTGCCGCCATAAACAGAGGCAAAAAAAAAAGAAATCCCATCCTGAGCTTTTCCAAGCTT
Source organism: Ceyx cyanopectus (assembly GCA_013401355.1). NCBI lineage: Eukaryota > Metazoa > Chordata > Aves > Coraciiformes > Alcedinidae > Ceyx > Ceyx cyanopectus. The sequence goes on from VYZU01072487.1 coordinate 9,748, forward strand.
TGAAGTGTGTGTTTGTGTTACATTTTTGTTGCTGTTTTTCCTTTGGGTTTAATTATTGCTGATTGAACGTACAAAGCAGTTAGTTGCCTCCAGAATGTGGAATGCCTTACAAATGCCATCTGCCTACGAGCCCGTTTTCTTCTCTCCCCATCTGCAGGATTAATGGAAATACAGCCCTGCACCGTGACATATACCCATCTGTCAGTGCTCAGATCCAGAAAAACTTTGCAAAGAGCAAATGGAGGGTAAGTCCTTCACTGGTGGGAGCCTAGAGCCATTTCACTGACAGGTGCCAGTTGCTGCCATCCAGCAGCGAGCGAGGCTTCAGCTCTGTGGGTAAGCACCCAAAAGCTGAGCTCCTCCAATGGCTGCCTGAAAACTGCCTGCAGTTTATAGTGTGCTGGGAACAATATTCCCTGCTGCAGGGCACACTGGTAGCTTCACCACCAACATTGGGCTGGAGTGGCCTCGCCAAGAAAGCAAAGGGCAGGGGAAGGATTTTATTGCCTTTATACTGAGGGAGCAAAATTCGTGCTCCATCAGCAGATCTTTTGAGGAGCTTCATCCAGCTTTTCCGCCTTTCAAAAAATAAATTCTGAATTTATCTTCCGCCTGAAGATAAATTAGCACTTCACTTCATCAAGTGTTTAGAGGGAGAGAGGAATGCCACAGGAAGCACGTGTATGAGAGCATTTTAAATCCATCCAGCGCTCAGCCCTGGTCTCCATTTCACGCTGTGGGTAATTTACAGCTGTTCCCCTGATTTCCTCATGTAGAGGAGTCTGTAATCTCCAAAAGCATCAGCAGTTTGCACTCCATGGAAACCCTGGTGCTCCTGCCAGGAACGAGCACGCATGTTGTGCAAACAGAGGCGGTGCTCAGCGGCCAGCGCTGTCCTCCTGCAGGCACTGGCTCAGGGGGACGGGCTGCTTGGCCCCAGCACCCACCCAGCCTGGCATCACCTGGTGCTGACTGTGGGGTTTGGTTTGGGGGGTTTTTTCTTCTTCCCCAGCAAGCCTTCAACGCCGCAGCCGTCGTGCACCACATGAAGAAGCTCCACATGAACGGTCACACGGCGGCCGAGAGCTCCCTCCCTGCCACACGAGTGTCAGAGGCCTCCAGAGCCAGCACGCCCACCGTGCCCCCCCGGCCAGCAACGCCAAAGGAGGACAAGGACACACCCCTCCCTCTGAGCCCCACGCAGGGCTGTCCAAACCCTGCCCCCCAGCTGGGGCAAGATGCTGGAATGAGAGAGGGAAAGCCGCAAAGCCCCTCGGAGAACGGATCGCTGCCCACGGGCACCAGCCTGGTCCTGCCAGATAACCACAGCCCACCCAGCAGGACCTCCTGTGGCTGCAGCCCAGCCTGTGTGGGGCACGAGAAAACAAAGACGTCCTTCTGCTCCGAGACAGTGCTGCTTAAAAAGTCCTCCAAATCCCAGTAGGTATCTCCAAGTCATTAGCCATAACTTCCAAAGTACACGGGAATAACCATCTCTGGAAGGACTTGCCTGGCACAAAGTTGCCAGCCCCAGGTGGAGGTGGAAAGGAGGGAGGAGAGAAGCAAATGCTTTGGCTGGCTGGGCAACTGTGCCCAGCCAAGTGCTTTCCCTGCTCTCAGTAGTTTCACGTGCACGGTGCCCAGGCTGCCTGGCAAAGCTGGCAGGGAGCTGCAGCAGCCAGGCTCTGCTGCCACACTCCACTGGCCTGAGCACATTTGCCTTCCCAAAACCAGACCTGCCTCTGGTTAAAGCTGCTGCTGCCAATGACTCAGCTGGCACCGGGTGACTGGCNTTTCAAATCAGAAGTTCTTGTTCCAATGAAAACCAGTAAACACTCTTCCCATTGTGGCACTGGGCAAACTGGAGTTTGTTTGATCATGTGATGAGGAGGCAGCCACGGGGCTCCCCACATAGCCAGCGGTAAGTGCTCTGCAATCCAATCACCATCTGCTTTTATTTAATGCCACTGTGCCATAAAACATGGAAAGGCACAAATAGCGAAGTGATAGTGCCTGAAATAAACTGACCCACAGGTTTTTTGTAACAGAAAAAGCCTTAACTAACCCATCTTCCAGAGGGGAAATCATCTTTCAGATTCCATTAAAGTCAGTGTAGTGACTCTGAATCCAATTTCAACATTACAACAGGTTGCCAAGGAACATGGGAAAGAAAACCGACCTGTCGTATCAAACTCCACAATTATTCAAAGCTGTTCACTGGGATTCACCCTAGAACCAGACAGCTTCACCAGCTGAGATCTGGGCTTTTCAGCTGGGTCTCAGCTGTGGCCACGAGCAGAGGGCTGAGAGCAGGCTGGTGGTCCATGCTGAGCAGAGGCAGGACCTCTCTGCAGCCTGGAGGGCTGTGCCCTTTCCCAGGTTCAGTCCAGGCAGGTCAGTTTAAGAGAGCAGAGCAAGATATGTTCATTTGATAGATGAGCAGAATACAATCATAGAACTTTCATCCAGTTTAACCATAGCTTGGATTAATTCTGGACTAGCTAAATTGTTTTCATTAGCAGCACATTGTATATGAGCAGTGAGAAGTCTTCCTGTCAGATGCTTCAAGAAGGAATGTCCCTCAAAGGAGAGCTCACACTGGTGTGTTCTCCACAAAAGCTCCACAGTGAGTTCTGATCCTCTGATTCTGACACTGCTGATCAGATTGTATGAACAGGACCCCAGTGTACAAAGGATTAATAGAAGAGACAAATGCAAAGATCTCCTATAGGCTCCAGAAAGGTCCATTCCAATGATCAGTCGTGTAATAACCCTGTATAACAAAGACACACAGAGGGATCTAAGCTCTTCCTAACCCCTGTGCTACTGCTTATTAACAGAGCACATTTTGAAGGTGGCAGTTCAGGGAAACAAAGTTCAATGCTGAGTTGAAATCCTCTCTCTTGCAGAAACAGAAG
>VYZU01072561.1:0-16432 GCA_013401355.1 Ceyx cyanopectus
GATCTCTAGAGATCCCTTCTAACTTCTAACATTCTATGAAGTAAAGTCAGGTGGAACAGGCAGATCAGGACTGTGCCTATTTGGGTTTTCAGGGACTGCACTTATGTGGACTTTTAACTGCAATTTTCTCATAGTACTTCAGGCAGAACTCATTAAATAAAGTTTTCTGCCCAAAATATCAATGGTATAGAAACTCCAGGCTTTTTATTGGTAAGTAGAGGATGCTGTTGTAGAAAAGATCTTGATTTGGTTATAAACCTGCTGTCCACCAAACATTAGTCTAGTTGTTTTTTCATCAGTTCCATCTGGGTGTGGTAGAGACAGTAATCCTGTTCTTTGTAATAAGTAATTAACAGTAATCCTGTTCTTTGAATGCTGGGATGTTTAAAGCCTTGGGTTAGTCCTCCCCATTTCTGTGGCTCTTCAAGAGTCATTTGCCAAAAGCCTGGTCAGTGACTTTAGACTCCAGGTTGTCAAATATTCACCTAACAGAGAAAAGATCTCCTCAAATGAGTGTCAGTGCTGAAATGAAGACATCCTTCTGCTTGTGTCATGGCTTTAGGGTCAGCTGTGCAGCAGACAAGCTTCTTGCTGGGCCAGGAGAGATCAGCCTGCAGCATTTACAGCAACTGTTTGCATGCAAACTGTCAACTGCCCCATAAACTCTTACATAAAACAAGACAAGTGGGGAGAGCAGCCCTCCAGGGAGATGCTCGGAACAATCAAATCCTCTTTCTAATCATCTCAGGGCAGAGAGGAAGCAGGGATTATTAAATGGCTTTTTATAGCTCTTGAAAACTAGCCAGATCCCAAGGCTTGGCAGTTTCAGCTGAAGGTTTTAAATCAGCCTGTGGGAGCTGGGGCCAGGCAGCTGAGCAGTGCCCATTGCTGTCAGGCTGCACACCCTGTGTCCTGCTGCTCTTTGCCACCTAAGAATGGTGATGGTCAGCAGCCAGAGTCACTCTGTGACACTTTGGACCCTGAGGCAGTGAGTTTATCCCACCTCTGGGCTTTATGGTGAGCCCAGTCTGCAGACACTAAAGCCTGGGAGAAATCTATTCACTCGAGGTGCAGGGAAGTTGTTATCAATCAAGGGTAATGAAAATATTTCTATGGTTTTGGTCTATTTTCTATGTTTTTTGGTCTTCTAAAGCAACTGTGAAACAGAAGTGAAAGCCAGACAGCAGTACAGGTTCATTCACAGCTTGTGCTTCACTTAGCTCCTGGAAGCAAACAAAGGATTGCAGAAATTTTCCACTGTGGAGATACATTTGCTGTCATCAAATTACTGCAGTGGCCTTTTCTAACCAAGAGAAGATGGAACTGTACCTCCTGGGACAAACTTAAAGAGAATAAGGACATACTCTGCTGGGCTTCATAGAAAGGTAGGAGTGCAGCATGAGTTTCTAATCCTGATGCTGGGTGCCTTGGGACTCAGGGAGCTCATCTCTTTCGTCCCCAGCCTGGGCTTGTTGCAAAGGAGAAACTGTGGTGTAGCTCTCCAGTCCTGCTTCTTGGATGAACTGTGAGAAGGTGAGGGCATCTGCTTTCCTTCCTGAGCGGGACTTTCTCTCCAGGAACAGACCCATGTTGTCTCTGTAGGGGAGGGCAATGGATCTGTTGAAAAGAGGCTCCTCAATCCCCAGCAACTCTTGCACACGTCGGGAAATCTCCTGAAATAAAATGCAAAATACCAGAAACTCTCATTTTACAGGGCAACAGCTAACACCGTGCATTCTGTGTCAGAGCAGCAGGAAAAAAAGAACTGAATTTCTGAATTTTTTAACAAGTTTCACACTTGAACTTGCAACTCAAGAGGAATCTGGACTTATAAGCTCTGTGTGATGTTGCAAAAGCCTAGCAGGCCACTCATTCTCTGTATTTACTGTGGGGGGTGGCATCACCTCTGATGTCTCAGAGGCACAAACAGCTCTGCTTTCCTCCTTGCACTTGCAGAACTGAAAAGTTACAGGTGAATGAGCTAGAGTCTGTTCAACCTAGTGCAAAAACATTCCCATTTGCCAAGTTATATTGTCATTTGCTCAAAACCTTCCCCAGCTTTGGCCTGACTGAAGAGCATTTTGCATTAGACCAGAAGAACACCAGATTAGTATCTTCAGTGGTTTTGATATTTAAAGCAGGAGCACAGTGGAATGAAAAACAGCAGTAACTTTCCTTGTCCACGCTGAGTAGCTTCCACATCACTCTCTGTGCTGGTCTCAACAAAACTGCCATTTCCCTTCAACTGCAGAAAGTTTCAGTCTCACTGAGCTGATGCTATCACACTTGTTTCCATAGTAACTATCTTGGTTTCAACTGTTCACAGGCATTTCATTGCTATTTCTTGTTGGGAAGCTGATGTACCCAGGATTATGGCCCTAACTTTGCATCTGCTCTGCTATGCACTTCCTGAAAGAGCCAAAGGGCCACGGCCTCTGCACGCTTGGATTCTGTCAGAATGCATTTCACAGCATGCCAGGGGTTGGAAGGGAGCTAGAAGATCATTTAGTCCAACCCCCCTGCCAGAGCAGGGGCACCTAGACCAAGTCACCCAGGAACAGGTGGGTCCAGAGATGGAGACTCCAACCCCTGACAGTCTGACTCTGTGACATGTTTATCAAATGAGGAAGAGCCAGGGAAGCTGTTGATGTTCAGCAAGGGGGAGAACAAGGAAGTGATCACGAGCTGCCCTTCTGCTGCTGGAGATCAGCAGCTCGACTGCTGCAGGTGAAGTCCAACTGGATTTTTAGTTCCATAAATGGGGAAGTGGAAAATTACTGAAAAGCAGTTCTGAGGGCTATCTAAGAAACGTGCACGTATCTTGGTAAGCAACTTCATGGGGCAAGAGGAGCAAGACAGCCTTAAAGAAAGGCCTGATGCACTTTGTGTGTCTCAGAGAGCAAGCCTGTGATCTCCAGGCGGCCAAGGACTCAGAGCTGAGAAGCCCTGGGAAATAAGAACCATTGGGCTGAAGGGATCTGGTCGCCCAGTTTCGGGAGCAACCTCTGAATCCATCAGCGGGGCTGCCCGGGCGGGCTGCAGCCGCGGGGCTCAGGAGCTGGGCTCCCAGGGGCCGAGGATGCTCCGGGACTCTGCCGGCCGCACCTGTACGTGGCCGAAGTCCGTGACGCCCATGGTGGGCAGGCTGCTGCAGGTGGCGAGGACGAGGCGGCGGCCGGTGATGCCGTTAGCCCTGAAGCACTCCTGGGGGGGGCGGGGGGGGAAGGTGGGTTGGGGGCAGGTGGTGGGAGCCCCTCGGTCATCCCTCGGTCACCACCGGCCCTGCCCCGCCCTGCGCGCACACACGCACTCACAAGCGCGCTCACACGCACTCACAAGCGCGTTCACACGCACACACGCACTCAAGCGCGCACGCACACGCGCACACTCACAAGTACGCACACACACTCACAAGCAAGCGCGCGCACACGCGCAGACACACGCACTCACAAGCGCACGCGCGCTCACAAGCGAGCACACAGACACATACACACAAGAGCGCGCGCACTCACAAGCGAACACACACAGACACACACGCACTCACAAGAGCGCGCGCGCATACACATGCACACACACGCCCTCACAAGCGCGCACACACACTCACACTCACACGCGCACAGGTCGGGCTATCGCTGGAGGCGGGGACGGGCAGCCCCGCACCTCGTACTGGGGGAAGCCCAACTGTCCCACCCACTCGGCCACCTCCGTGGCGCTCCAGTCCAGGACGGAGCGGGAGGGTCGCGGTTCCCCCGAGCCCTCTGCGGGCCCCTCGCTCGGCTCCATCGGCGCCGCTCCCCGGCAACGCGTCCTTGCGGGGTCCCGCTCCCTGCGCAACCGCCGCTTCCCGGAGCTGCTCCCCGGCTTCCGCCGCCGCCTCCCTCCATCGCTCTCCGCCCTCCTGCGGGCCGCGGAACTAGGTGTTGATTGGCTGCATCGCCGAGGGGTGAAGCTGGGAGATGAGCGCCGAGGCACCACCTCTCTCCCCCGCCCGGCTCGCACGCAGCCCCGCGGCTCTTTCCGACGGCGGCGACGGCGGCCGCGGCTGCTCGGTCCCGCTCGGCTCTCTCCGCCCCGGCTCTTTGCCCTCCCTCGGCTCCGCGCTCCCCGGCCGCCCACTCAGCCCTGCCCATGTCGGACGTGCTGACCGCCGCCGCCGGCTCCCGCTTCGAGCCCCCGGCCGCCGGAACGTCGGGCGGCGGCGGCAGCAGCAGCCCCGCATCCCAGGGCCCCTCAGGTAAACGCTCTGCTGGGGAGGGGGCGCCGGGTTTGCCGCGGTGGGGTACCGGGAGCGGCTTCTCTGCTGCGAGCTTCCCTTCCCCGCAGCTCGGCCGCGGTGGCTGCATCCAGTTCTGGAGCCCTCAGCACGGGAAAGACATGGAGCTGATGGAGCGGGGCCAGAGGAGGCCACAGAGATGCTCAGAGGCTGGAACAGCTCTGCTGTGGGGACAGGCTGAAGGAGCTGGGGTTGTTCAGCCTGGAGAAGAGAAGGCTCTGGGGAGACCTTAGAGCACCTGCCAGTGCCTGAAGGGGCTCCAGGAAGGCTGNCAGGCTCCCCAGGGAGGTGGTTGAGGCCCCATCCCTGGAGCTATTGCAGGGGAGGTTGGCCAAGGCTCTGAGCAGCCTGGGCTAGTTGAGGGTGTCCCTGCTCCCTGCAGGGGGGCTGCACTAGATGCCCTTTGGAGCTCCCTTCCAGCCCTAACCATGCTCTGATTCTATGGCATGGGGGTCTCCCCAGCCCCGGTGGCTGTGCGTGCTGCCCCGCGGGCTCCGGCGGCGGAGGCGGACCCGAGGGCGAGCATCGCAGCGTGTGGCCGGGACAGCGCCCTGAGCTTCCGTTCCGCGGTGGCTGTCGTCACACAATCACAGATGTCAGGGGTTGGAAGGGAGCTAGAAGATCATCTAGTCCAGCCCCCCTGCCAGAGCAGGGGCACCTAGCCCGCCTCTCCCGGAGGAGCGTCTCTTCCCCCGCCCGCGCTGTTGCCTGGGTGCAGACGCGGTGCCTCCTGCGGGCTGGAGGTGCCTCCTTTTTGTCCATGCCCGGTTCTCACTGCTGAAGGTGTTGAGACAGCAGAGCTGGGTTTGTGTGCTATAGTTATTCGGGGACAGAGCTTTCCCAGAGTCCAGGAGACTCGAGGGAGACCAGGAGCCATCTTCACAGACAATCCTTTTAGCAGTGAGCTGGGAATTTCCATCTCATCGGTGCCCTGTGGGAGCTGCTGCATGATTGCTTTTTCCAGGGCTTTGTCAGCCCAGTTTTCCATGATGAAATGTGGCCTTGTCCTGTCCTAAAACTAGGATTCCAGATCAAGCTCTGCTTCTGAGCTTGATTTTGCACCAGTAACACACATGGATTTTGTTCTTCCTTTCCTAGGGTTGAGGTGATTAGAAATCTTTGTTCTGAAAGGTTCTAGATAGAGCTTATAACATGAAAAACTGGTTGGAGAAGCAGTTTGTTCCATGGCCACGTAACCTTGTCAATGTTTGAGTGCCAGCTGTAGTTTTTCCTTCTGAAGACCAACATTTTTTTCACCATCTTTCTCTATTTTCTATTTGTTGTTAGAAAATGAAGACTCGGCCCAGAAGACAGAGCCTGCAGAGCAACTGATTGATTCTTTGGAGTCCAGCACTTCACAGAGTGGGTAGGAAAAATCTTTTTTGTGTATTGTAGCCCATCTGCATGACAGTCTCTTTCATCCCTGGGACCTCCTCCATGTGGCAGTAGATTCTTTGCAGGTGAAGAGAAGGGACTGGAGACCAGATTGTCTGCCTGGGGACAGGAGAGAGCAGAATTGGTGCAGGAGGGGCTGTTCTTACAGGCTTAAGGTTGCTTTAAAGCTTATGAGGAAGTGCAGTTCATTGCCCAGCTATTCACATCACAGAATCATTCAGCTTGGAATTAATTCTGCAAGGTTTTGTAATCCATTCTGAGAGCTAATCAACTTGAAGCAGGAAATTTTCTCTATCCAGTCTGATGGATACTTTAATAATTAAGCATTCCCCACTGGCTATCATTCTGATGGATGCTGAATAAGAAAACACCTTTTCACTGTCTTCCTGACCATGTTCTGGGGTTTTTTTTCCCCTTCACACTTTGTTTTCTGTGTCATTTCTTTATTAGTGCTACTAATTGACTCTTATCAGATGTTTGGCTGCCTGTTATCTGTTGGGCATGCAATTGCAGTTGTGGCCAAGTCATTGCACTGGTTACAAGCACTAAAACTGGACGCAGTGGAGTTTTATTTGCCATCACACGTTTGTTGCACAAGATAAAATTTCAGGAATGTGTGAGTTCATTGCCTGAGACAGTAGATAAACCACAGCCTCACTGGAAAAAAAAATCACCCAACCCACCAATGAATGACCCTACTTACTAAAGCAGTAGCTTGATACCATTTGGCTTGATGCTAATGACATCTGTCTCAGCTTTCCTGACTCCAAACGTGTTTGCTTCCATTTCTTTCTTGCTCTTTGGTTTCAGTGGTGTCTGGAGGAAAAAAGTCCCAAGCTCCTTCATCAAAGTTCCTTTGATGGAGAACTTTTTGAGCAGGTGTGTGCACCTATGGAGTGACCAAATAGCCTTTCTAGGTGTTTCTAGTTGTTCTTGCAGACCTTTCTAGGAAAAGGAATTCACACTGTCGAGAGAATTTAAGTAAGAAATAGCTTTATTTCTGGATAAAATCTGTACCCTCACAGGAGTAAAGATTTGGAAACAAAAGCTGGATTTGCCTTGTTTTGGTCTTCTCTGTGGATGTAGCAAGGAATGTGTCTGAGCTGAGCTGTGTATGTTTTGGGGTTTGGTTTATTTCCTTTCTTTTTTTTAAACCTATTCCATGGTATACTGATAGTCTTCTTCCTTGGTAATAAATGCATGTATTTTGCACTGTTTCTGTGTTCTCATGCTCATAGAATCATAGTATCATAGATATTAGGGGTTGGAAGGGAGCTAGAAGATCATCTAGTCCAACCCCCCTGCTTGAGCAGGGTCACCTAGACCAAGTCACCCAGGAACAGATCCTTTAGATCAAGACAGTTGACACTGGTTTTATAGTGCTGTGAGAAGGCTTTGCTTTTCAAAAAGACTTTTTTTTTTGTCTTATTAAATGACTGAGTTGCTGCTTACAGAAATGTCACAATATCTGACTGTGACAGGGGAGACTCCTCTGTCAACCACCTGAGTTTGTCTGGGATGATGACTCTTTTCAGGTACGGACAATATGCAGCATTTAGAATTTAGAATAAAACCTTCATCAGAGAGTGAATGCATGAGATGTTTCCATTCTTGCCCATTGCTTTCCTACTGTGCACCCTGCCTTTTATTCTAACATATCCCTCTCCTCTTGACACAGTGAAATACTTGGACCTCTGCTGTTATTTTAGTGCTGCTGTTGTATGTCTTATGGCTTGGTTGTCTGCACAGAATATTTGATTGTGGCAAAGAGACACCTGGGTGCTCCCTGCATCTCTTGGGATGGCTAGTGGGAAAGGTGAAATGGACCACTGAAATAGAGGGTACTTGCAGGATGGCTCTCAAAACTGTTTTGAATCCTTTCACTGAGTCCAGTGGAGTATGCAGATGTCAGGTAGTAGCTGGCATAAAAGATGTTGTGCTTTCTTAAGCAGAGAAGTTGCTAGTGATTTCTGGATGTGTTGTTGAGCTAGTGTGCTGTGGGCAAGTGCAGGGCATTACTGCTGGCTAAAGGATGTGAAATAGCCAGTATTTACACTGGCTCACATGGGAGATAGTCAGGTGGAGATGAGGGCAGGACTGGGGTGCAGAGGGAAGGTCTGGGGTGCAGAGGGAAGGACTGGAGTGCAGAGGGCTCTGTGCAGTTGGCAGATACTGACCACAGAAGCTTGTTCCCTTCAGTGCATTTGAATTGAGGTTCCAGCAGAGAGCAGCTCCTCTGCTGGCTGTGCCCAGGTGCTGAACTGCAGGGTGCTCTTCCCCCAAAAGGTCACCACTTGGCTCGCTCCTGAGCGTGGGTGCAACAGAGGATTTGAAGCAAGAAGCTGGCACTTTGGAGGACCAGAAAGTGGCTGAGCTAGGAGAGAAGTTGCCTGAGCAAATCCAGTCACTCAAAGAGGTAAGTGTGTGTCTTCCTGACTTCCAAAAGCAAGGACAGAGAGGCAGCAATAGTTACTCCACCCTACTGCCATGCTTATGGCTATGGGACTGAGACTTTAAGGGTTAAGACAAAACTAATAGTAACAGAGATTTGGTTATATTCTCTTTCTACACATCAGTGGGAGGTAAACATTATTAGTTAAATCTGCAAAATCTCGTGCCTTTGGCTAGTTCTGGCTTCCTTGCAGTTTTTATCTTGCTAAGGCCTCGAGGTTTTTCTCACCTGCCTCTTGACTGGGCATTTGGGGAATTCTCTTCTTGCAGATTTATGAAAGAGGGAATTTAAAGTGACTCTGCTGTCTTTTTTTTCTTTTGGTGGGCAGCCTATTTATTTGAGTTACACACACAGTCAAGAAAATCTGTGCAGGAGGCACCCACTGCAGGAGCAGTGAGTTTGGTTGTCAGCTACATCTGCAGGGCTGTTGTTGAGAGGTCACTGTTGACTCAGGCAGATGCAAATATGTGCCTGCCCAGGGACTCCTGCCAAGGCCAAGAGGTGTGTTATGACATATTTGACATATATGAGACTAACACAGCATTTGACTTCAGAGTTCATTGCTTTGGTGTTGGTGGGGGAAGTAATGCAGAGAGGTGTCTCAGAACCAAGCCAGTTCTTTAGATAGTAGAAGGTTCTGCAGGGTCTGAGTTGGCTTCAGAAAGATGTGTGAATGACTTAAGAGTTGTTTTAAGTGCAGCTGGGGACTTTTCTTACTACATTGGTCTTTGTGACAATGTTTCTTCTGTGCTGTGTGCAGGAGTCTCTTGTTAGGCTGGCCAGCTACCATGTACCCCAAGGAGCAGGGGATATAGTCATGATCCAGTCAGATCACACTGGTGCTGTGGATATCCTTTCATCTGAGCTGGAGACTGCAGACCTCCTTGGGGAGCAGAGGAAAGGTGAGTCCTGAAAGGAAAACACTTGTTTGGGCCACCTTAAGTGCCTGCCCTGTCTAGAGAAGAGCAGAGATGGTCCTGGAGACACTGCTAATTCCTGCTTTAAATTTGGGCTCTGGGCTAGCAAGTAGAAAAACTTCACATTCCATCTGGGAGTAAGCTCCAGAATGCAAAAGCTTGATCAGAAATAGATTGTTTTCAGAGAACAGTCTGTCAGTAGTGAAGAGTCAGGTGAGCCCACAATCTTCTCCCTTTGTCTCAGCTCAGCCTCCCCCTCTGGCTCCACCTACAATGTGGACCACTGAGAAGACAAAAGAATTCAAAGCCAGGATGGGAAAGGAGAAGAACGGGCAGCTGGTGGTGAAGCGAGGTGAGGTGGTGACAGTCCGTGTGCCAACCCATCCTGATGGGAAATCCATCTGCTGGGAGTTTGCTACAGATGACTACGACATTGGATTTGGAGTCTTTTTTGACTGGACCACAGTGACCAGCACTGCCATTACTGTTCAGGTCAGCGAGTCCAGTGATGAGGAGGATGAAGAGGAGGAGGATGAAATTGAAGGTTAGTGTAGAACTTCCAAGGGTTAATTTGTCACACACTCTCACCAGCATGACACCAAATGCTGTAATTTCTGTCTGCTTTGTTTACTTGGCTCAGTCCTTATCTCTGCCGCCTTTTGGGCTCTTGGTTAGGCTGTGATGAGAAAGCATTTAGCCCTTCCTGCTTCAGCATGTGTCAACAGCTGGCCTTCTCCAAGAGTGCTCTTAAAATGGAGCATACTGAAAATTAAAATTAGAATTTGCTTTTCTAACTTCTAGCTGATAAAAAAATTAGGGTCTGAAATTTTAACTTGACATTTCGTAGCCTCTCAGACTGAGAAATTTCTGTTGGTGAGTAGGAAGAAAAAGGAGTGGGGTTTGGTTTTTTTAAGTTTTGTTGTTTCCTTGGTGGTTCTTTTTTTACACAGTACATCAGTAGCTCTTTCTGACTGCTTTTGAGAGGATTACTTTCTGTGTCTTTATATTTGTGAAACACACAGTGATGTTGCCTCCTCTGTGGCTTCAGTGTGTGTGACACCAGTGTAGCTGTGTGGGGGGGTTGGTGTCTGAAATTAATTCTGCAGGCCCTCCAAAATGGGGTGTGTTCCTTAAGTGAGGAATCCTTTGGGAAAAGTTCTGGAGCCCTTAGCACAGGACAGACATGGAGCTGCTGGAGCAGGGCCAGAGGAGGCCACAGAGATGCTTAGGGGCTGGAACAGCTCTGCTCTGGGGACAGGCTGAAGGAGCTGGGGTTGTTCAGCCTGGAGAAGAGAAGGCTCTGGGGAGACCTTAGAGCACCTGCCAGTGCCTGAAGGGGCTGCAGGAAGGCTGGAGAGGGGCTGTTTCCAAGGGCCTGCAGTGAAAGGACGAGGGGGAATGGGTTGAAATGAGAGCAGAGGAGATTGAGACTGGATCTCAGGAAGAAGTTGTTTCCCTTGAGGGTGGTGGCTCAGTGGCACAGGCTCCCCAGGGAGGTGGTTGAGGCCCCATCCCTGGAGCTATTGCAGGGGAGGTTGGCCAAGGCTCTGAGCAGCCTGGGCTAGTTGAGGGTGTCCCTGCTCCCTGCAGGGGGCTGCACTAGATGCCCTTTGGAGCTCCCAGCCCTAAACATTCTCTGATTCTATTTACAGACAGGTGGGAGCAGATGCTGTGGGCGATGCCTTCCATATATCTGCATCCCTCTGCTGCCTTCTGCTCTTCTTGTTCTTCTTTGGACTGCCTAGTAGCTTAACGGGCTCTGTCCTCCTTCTCTGTGTCTCTCCTGCAGGACTGCCCCCTGTGGGCGATGTGGAAAGGGGCTCCCGGAGCTCGGTGCGTTGCCGCTACGGGGAGATCGTGCCGGTGTATCGGCGGAACAGCCACCGGGAGGTGCAGGCGGGCAGCCACGAGTACCCGGGCGAGGGCATCTACCTGCTGAAGTTTGATAACTCCTACTCCCTCCTCCGCAACAAGACTCTCTTCTTCCACGTCTATTACACTAGCTGAAGGCCTGGGAGAGGGCAGGGATGGCAGCTGGGGAATGGTGAGTGGAGCAGGCTGCCACCCAGCCCTGGTACTGCCTGAGGGACACTGCTGTGTGATGGAACCAAGGCACAACTCTGCTGGCTTCTCTTCAGACACTTAGCTGGTTTCTCTCCACACACTCCTTCCCTGCCATCCCAGTGGAGAAAGGTAGCTTTAACTGCCTGGCTGTCCACAGGCAGCCACTCTTTGTGTAGAACTCTGGGAGCTCTGCTGTATGCAGGCACTTGGCTGGGCCTTCATGTCACAGCTGGTAAATGCTCAGAAGCCAGGGCCAGGTGGTCAATGCTTTGCTCTGTATGAAATAGAACAGGTGAGAATATGATCACTTCTATTCTGTGAACAACTTTTCCCAGTCTCCTGCTGCATCTGCATCACTAGAGGGCAGCTGTCTGCTGCAGAGAGCCCAAAAGCACAGCTGGCTTCTCACCTACCATGGATAATCCCATCCCATGGCAGTGCACAGCTGGCCAGCTGCAGTGCTGCAGTGGCTAGGCCATGCTACAGCTGGCAGGCCCAAAACAGTGGTCATGGTGTTTGAACAAGGGATGGGGTTGAGGGGAGGGAGGGTGCACACCTGAAAGTCCAGGTTTCCCTAGAGGATAAGAATTGGATGTGATACCTGTTGATTGTAGGGATATGTCAACGAGTAAATCTTGAACCACCACCACTTTTGGGGTTTTTTCTGTAATCCAGATGTGAAGCAGAAGAAATTTCTTACTCTGTGCTGAATAAATACAAAAAAAAGGTTGGAGTACAACTGATAAATACCCAGGAAATGTTTCCTAGTAGCAGCCTGGTGGCTCAGTGGTGTTGCTGCCAGCTGGGTAATGCCATATGTAGCTTGTCTGCTGCTAGTGCTGCTGCAAAGGTGTTGTTAGAAAAGAACATCTCTGCTCAGAAACTGGGAAGGTGTGGAATTTAACCAGTCCTTTGTGTGCACCAGAATCAGCAAGGTGGTTGCTAACCCTGGCCATGTTAAAGGGTGGAGTTTCTTGGCATGTGTTGGTGGCTGGTGATGGCTTTAGTGATCTCCTTCTGCTTGAATACTGGCAGAACTGAACAAGGATTAAGTTAATCCTTTAGAGATTAATTTTAAATCATGTTTATCTGCAACTGTTGTTTATTTGAATACTTTTAACTTGAAAACATTCTCTTTTCTAAGAACACTGCTGTATTTACATTTTGATACCTCTTTGCAGAGACATAAAATGGCTGTTTGCATGGTGATTCTAGTAGAGTTGTGACTTTTATTTTTAAATCCTCCAGGTAAAGCACCTGTACTTGGTCTGCTCCTTCTGTTGAGAGGGAGTGATGGACCAAATGACTTTGGGGTAGTTAAAGCCAAAGAATTTAGTCTCATAGGAGGGCTGCATATTTGCTGTTAAGGCTCTAGTGTGATGCTGTGCAATCTGCTCCATGTTCCAGCTCTTCTTTTAACTTGTCTCTGGTTACTTACTAGCTCAGAATGGGAAAAGAGAGATGTCAGTCTACAGTACAACAGCTCAGGCTGGGAGCAGGAGTGGAAATGCCAAGAACACTGATTGGAACCCTGTGGCTTTCTGGGTGAGCAGGCAGGGAGCAGAATTGGTCAGGGTAAGGGGCAGAGTTGTTCCTGCTTTGGGTCCTGAGCTGGAAACAGCTGCCTTTCTCAAAGAGAGAGTGCACTGGGTGGGTGGGGGAGAACCACCAAGCTGCCTTATTCAAGCAGGGACAAACCCAGGACAAGCTTGCAGGGAGACAGAACAGCAGGGATTGATAATTATCTGTCAGAGCAACATGCTCTTTCATTTAGCAGCTTGGGGAGGGCTGTTCTTTTAGCCAATCTTGGGGGGAAATGAAGGACCATCCTGTGGCCTTTGTACAGCACTTGAATCAGGTCTGAGCAACTTGGGTAAAGCACTTTTTTAATCCCTTTCTGTCAAGTTCTAGACACTAAACTGAAGCAGCTAGACCAGACCCTTCATTCTGGCTGCAGTGTGAGCCCTGCCCTGTGACATCCACAGAACCCTGTGTGCACTTGCTGGTGTCTGGCACCCACCCCACCTTCTAATTAGGATTTATTTATGGTGAAGGGGACTCTGATCTGTATGTATGAGATACTCCACAAATATTTGTCTTCAGCTGCATGGCTTATTGCAGGCTGCTGGGTTATTGCTGATGAAAAACTGGTTCCTTTATAGTGTGGCCTTCTTGTTGCTAAGTTGCTTCCATAAATTCATAGATTTATAGATATTAGGGTTTGAAAGGGACCTAGAAGATCATCTAGTCCAACCCCCCGGCCTGAGCAGGATCACCTAGACCAAGTCCCCCAGGACTTCCCCCTCCTGTGTGTTTCTCATATTAAAATTCAAAATACATGGTGTGATTTTTTTTTTTTGTAAGAAGTTATGACCTGCCTCACAACCAGTTTGGGTCACTCACTGATGCATCATTAGGATGTGTTAGTGGTTTTAGTTAAGTTACACTGTAGATGGCAGTCCTAGTGCTCAGTTCTAGCTTTCTGAAACAGAAAGATTCACAGTTGTACAGGATAATTCCTCATTTTGTTTCTGGTTTGGTGGTGGTTTAGTGTCCACATTCCATGAGTGTGTTGTTTCTCAGGTATCCAGGTAGCATTATCCAAGTGACAGCTTTTCTTTGGAAGGATAAGTTCATCTTCTGATAAATCCAGTAGCTGGGCTGTGTGGATAGTGATGAACAGCAGCCATCTCCTTTCAAAATCAAACCTGTGGCTGGTTCAAAGCAGTAATCTTATTTCTCATGTGGCCTTTTTTCAGCTTGCTGTCTCTCCTGGATTGGTATCCAGTCCTGTTATTTGCCTGAGGCAGTGATGGAAACATCTACTACTCATTTAACTGGAGACCTTTGGAACTAATCCTTGGGTCTAGAAAGAAAATTAATTAAAAAGGCAGTTGCACTTCAGAGAGGGAGATTAATCCCTGAGAAAGCAAGGAGGATTTAAGATAAAATGAGTTTATTCTACCTGTAAATTGTATCTAGAAATTCAAAAAGCCAAATCAAGGAAGAAACTTCTTTTGCATTGGGTTTGCTTTTATGAAAGCACAAAATTGTTTTCCATTTTGTTTTGAATATAATGTAGATCTAGAAATAAGATTTACATATTCAGCCAGAGATACAAGACAGTCTTGTAGAGCAGGGCTTGTATAAAAATTAGCTTGTATAATTGTTTATTTATAATGATGGTAACAATCCATTGGGCTTTTTTTTTTCCAAGAAGGTCATAAGCTCTCTGTATTTTGTTTTGGTTTTCCTTCCATTTAGGTGTCATGTAGCAGCAGGAGTTTAAATTGTGTTTTACTGAGGATAGAATTAAAATTGCTTGTCAGGGACCACTTGTACTGATTATATTTACTCAGACTCTTTGGAGGCCTGTAATATGGATTCTTATGAAGGGTTATTGGTGTTAGACATAGGTGCAAATGGGACCCATTTAATAGTTCCAGAGATTATTATTGGTAATGAGCTGTTAGCATGAAGAGGTGCAATGAAAATGGGAAAAAAAAGGACTTAAGTTGTCTGACTGAAGATGCTAAAAGAAAGACAAGTTCCTATGCAGCTGAGCCAGCCACACACCTTTCTGTTGGCTCTGTGCACTTGTCTGCTTGTAACTCTGTGTGAGTGTGAGTGAGTGTGAGTGTGAGTGACCTTCATCTGTGATCTGCAGGGGGTCAGTGATGCTGGTGAGGTGGGTTAGAGCTGAATGTCATCACATGTCTAGTTGCTAAAGGACTTAACTCATGGGGAATGAGGGTAGATCATGAATCCCTACACCAGTTAACTTTGATCCCCACTTCCTATACTCTTCCTTCTTGTCTTACTACCTCTACTAAAGCCACTCTACACAGGATTTATCAAAAGGTGCCTTAGGAACAAGGAGTATCTCTGAAATAAGAGCCATAGATGTCATTAATCCAAGGGATTTCTTCTCCTTGATTTTTTCCCCTTTGGGTAGATGGGAGGCACTTCCTAAAGTCAGGTAAGGAGAGCCTGTAGAGGCTGTTCCTTGAGGTTTCAGCTGTTCTTTAGACTGCTTTGTTACTGTGAGGTGAGTAGAATGCTGTTGGAGTTTCCCAGCACCATAAGATCTTGCCTTTTAATACATTATGCTGCTGTCAGATAGCAAAGAACACAAGAGAACTGTTCCATTTGATAAGATGTTAAACCTGAGGACCAGAGGACCAGCAGATAGCCACAGAAGAACATTCCTTGTGGCCATTCATCTCTTAATGTCTGAATTCCATGTGTGTGCTGATGTGTATTGTACAAGAGACCAAAGCAACAAAGGTGGTTTTTTATCTACAATTGTGGGGGGTGGAGAAAATACCCAAACAACTACTTTATCCTTTTCTCATATCTGGGAAAATATTGGATATGCCAAAGTCATGTATATCTAGCAGAACATCTCAACTGGTAGAATGGAAAACTGAGAACTGATAGCATTAAATACATTGAGTGAATACACAGTGAAATAAGCCAGGAGTTTAATAGGCGTCAGTGCTACATAATTTCTCTAAAGTTGATTTGCAGTAAATACCGACTAAATAAAGTTTTAGAAAGTACATAAAACCTCAGTGTTCAAATACATCTTGCCAGGAGGAGAATTTTCTGTGGGGTTATTCCCTGTGTTATTATACCAAGGAGGTTTTGCCAAGTAACAGCCTTGAAGTTTAGGAGCTGTGTTTGGAAATGGTAACTAGGTGGAAATGGTGTCCCTGCAACCTCCAGGGTGTCCTGGTGACTGCCTGCCCTCCCTGGAGGGAAGCAGCCTGCTCTCCCCTCACTGCTCCAAGCTGCTAGCATCATCTTTCAGTGGGGAGCATCTTGTAGCTGGTCATGCCTTTTTCAGACCTGTGTTCTTGTGAATGGTGAGGGTGGGATCTGTTTAGTCCTTCTCAGTGTGATGTGAATGTTTGATGTCCTGTGATTTCAAAACTGAGCTCTCAGCCCCAGCACTTGGCTTTTCAGGTCATCCTAAGACACAAGTTTTAAACAGTGGAGAGCATATCTTAACAAAATGTGGTACTGAATCCCTTGCTGAAGGTCACATATGAAGACTATATTTATAGTGTGCTTGCATTCCTTCTAGGCTCAGTTTGTATTGTTTATATTTGATGTGTCGTTGCTGGTTTGTAGCAGTATATTGGAACTTATCCCCTCTAAATAAACTTTTCACTATGCAACTGAGAACTTTTGTCTTCTGTTTAAAGTGAGAGTCTTGATAAGAAAAACAGAACTACAGA
Organism: Ceyx cyanopectus; assembly: GCA_013401355.1. Taxonomy (NCBI): domain Eukaryota; kingdom Metazoa; phylum Chordata; class Aves; order Coraciiformes; family Alcedinidae; genus Ceyx; species Ceyx cyanopectus. The sequence goes on from VYZU01072561.1 coordinate 16,345, forward strand.
CTGTCAAACAAAACTAGAATACAATTAAACTTAGTTTTATGAGCAAAGAGAAGGGAAAAAAACTGGGGGAACTGGGGCTGTTCAGTCT
>VYZU01072673.1:11148-23934 GCA_013401355.1 Ceyx cyanopectus
GGGTGCCAGAGCTCTGGAACAGGCTGCCCAGGGAGGTTGTGGAGTCTCCATCTCTGGAGACACTTAAGACCCACCTGGATCTGTTCCTGGGCGACTTGGTCTAGGTGATCCTGCTCAGGCAGGGGGGTTGGACTAGATGATCTTCTAGGTCCCTTCCAACCCCTAATATCTGTGAATCTGTGAATCTGTAAGGCAAAATTTCTGTTATGAATTCTTTGCAAGGAAATGTGACTTTTGATTCATATTGCATGCCTGCTAAATTCTGTACTGCACTTGCTGGTATTAATATGCAGAACAGGTACCTACTGGCTGTGTTGAACTTGCGTGTACTTAAAATATACTCTGCTTCAAGTTTTTGCAACTTGTCTATTACCTTAGTTTCAGCTATCAGAAGAGGGCACACTGAGTAAATGCCTTGTTGTGTTAAAAGGTTTTAAAGGTTTTGTTCACATAATTAGGATTTGTCTTACTGTGACACCGACACAATAAAATTATGCCCTCTATTATTTTCACCCTGAGATGCTAACTCTCAAAAACTTCACAAACTATAATTCTATCAAAATGATTGTGACTTTGGAATGGTTTCAAAGAGTAATGGAAACAGAAAAATGCTGAAGTTATTCAAGTATTATTTTGAAGAAGCCCCATAAGTCATACTGACCTTCATCCATCCACCTCTACACATAAAGGACTATTAGAATTTTGTAGTTAAGGATATTTTCTACTCTTGTCTCACCTTACACACATTAACAAATTGCTAAATAAAAACAAAAAATATCCTATCATAGCTATAACATATCTCATTAAACATAGTAGACTTTTCTATTCTGAATATGTTTTACAATGCTTTGCATTGGTGCCCTAACTTTGGAATCCATGGCTCTCAGTGGCCAGAAGTCTAGTATTACCCGAACAAAACTATATTTAGTAAATTTTCTGAAATGTCTGAAAAATGTGCATCAACCAACACATTACAGAGAACAAAACAGAAACTTCACTAAATGCAAAATCAGAAAGTTAGTTACTTGTTCTTGCACATTGTCTTTGCAGCAGCACTGAAAATTGACCTTCATATGTCACTATAGTTATGAAAGTTTTATCACTGAAGGCATGATGCTCCTTATGGTCTCTCTGAGTACATTATGGTATGAAAACGTTTTCCCAATGTAATTAAGATGCTCAGTCATGAAGAGTGGTGTTTTGTGAAATTTGTAGCATGTCTAGACAGCTGTTTGTGTCCTTCCATGCATTTTCTAGAGTGGTGATTAGAGATGATTTAGACTCCACAACAAAAAGCTAAATTATTCCAACTATTTTGTACCAATACTTCGGAAATAAATTGGAAAAAAAGAATCTTTTTAAACTTTTCCATGTGATCAAAGAGAATTTAGTTTCCCTGAATATAAGTAGCTATGCAAAGTAAATAGTTGTCTTTTTCCATTAAGAAGCAAATAGACAACAAGACTTGTTGACTATTTCTCCCTGTTTCCACAATGGCAGATCTTGAAATCTGTCATTATACCAGGAAAAAAAAAAGTAAGAATTTGTGATTGTGCAACCAAATTATGTATTTTGTTGTTATTATTTTTGTTTCCTAGCTTCCAGACATGCTTTTAGATGTTTATCAATTACAACATTTAATAAAGACCTTTGTGAATAAATCTCTTTGACTTACTGGTGATAGTACTTTTTGAAGTAGCCCTGCACATCAGCCAGGTTTGAAGAAGCCTGAGCTTCTTCACTTTTGTTTATTGAAACTCTTAGCCCAGTCCTTGTATTTATCAAGGTCTCTCTGTGTTGAGACTCTGCAATTCATTCTGTCAGCCACTTAACCTTAATGAATATTACATTTCAGTTATGTTGCTCAAAATGTTTCTCTGCATCTAGAGATCCTCTCCTTTGAATTCCCTATGGCTCCACCTCTATTGACTTAAATCTTCTCTCATCCATGGGATATATAATACCTTATGGTTAATGATATGAATAAACAGAATGTATAACACATTTGCCTTCTTGTTCTTTGTGGATTTTGTCAGTGCTGGAAAGACAAAACCAGCCCATTATTATTGGTGAAATAGGAATTAGATGTACAATACATGCCAAGAAGGGTACCTGTAATGTATAGAAAAATCCCTTTGACAATAAGAGTTGGATTTTTTCTATAGTAAACTTGGGCACTTGCTCATTTATTATTAATGTGCTTACCCAATATACATTAATGTAATTTCCTTTACAAGTTGCACACTCTGGATCTTACTTTTCCTATATGGGAGAACAATAGCAGGAAGGAGAAATATATGTGTATTATTTAAACTGAGGAAGGGACAGGTGCAAAATTGACTTCTAGTTTAATAATACAAAATTATTTTGACACAAATTCAAATAGGAACCACTTAGATATGATCTAAAAAGGTATTTGCAATGTAATGAATGTAATGATGTAATGAAAGGATAGTGATACATTATCTGTTATTCTAATATTTTTGCTGCAACATACAAGGAAGTAAGAACAATATACTGAGAAAGAATGTAATAGAGGTTTATTAGAGATCATCAGGTGTTTATGAGGTCACATGGATGTTGGAAAGAGGGCAAACAGTTCTGAGGTCTGATAAATCAGAAATTTGGGGCAATTTTCTTACTTGATCCACCTGACATCACACAACCATTATTAACATTTGCAAGTCTGTGTGGTTTTCCTTCATTATAGAAAAGTTGTAAGGATAAAAAAAGGACCATCCTCACTGCTCTACAAGTTTTGTAATAGTCATAACTTATGCTGGGCATTCAAACAAATACCTGAAATGTTCATTTGAATAATTCCAACAAATTTTTAATAGCAACTTGTAAGCTGATATTGTATTATTAGAGCCACTTAGGGCATTTTATGAATTGTAGATAAGTCTTTAGTTTTGAATTACAGGACTTAATTTCCAGCTAGGTTCCAGTGATTCAGCACACCTAGCCTTAGCTGACAAGTTGGAAATCTTTTCTAGCTAAACTTATCTTTAGCAATAATTATTNTGTTAAAGACATGGATGATAGGAAGTTCACTCTGACCAAGGCTGCCCATTAATGATACCAAGCCAGGGGATGATGCATGTGCTTGAGGGCACACTAAGAGAAACCTGAAATCCTCAACAGGCTAGAAAAACAGGGCAACAAGAGCCTCAGAAATTTTATCAAAGACAAATGCAAAGTCCTGGTGTAAAATAACATCCTGCAATATTACAGAGAGTGGGATGAGTAGTTGGAAATAAACTTTGTGGCAAATATTTGCTATCTGCAAGTGCCTCCTAGGAAGATACAAAGAAGACAGATTCCTCCTAGAAATGTGCAGTGACAGGACTGGGAGCAACAGGCACAAAACAGAACATTGGTTTAAAAAACTATTTTCATTGTAAAATTTCAGTTGCACTGGAACAGGCTTCCCTGAGACACCAAGGAGTCTACATCCTTGGGAGATACTCATAACTGAACTAGTCAATGTCCTCAACCGTCTGATCTAGTTGAACCCATTTTGAAGAAGAAGTTGGACTAAATGACCTCCAGAAGTCGCTTCCAATTTCAGTTATCCTGTGATTCTCCAATTCTGTAAACATTGTTGATCTCTTCAGCTGCTGGAGTTATTAATGAAACAGATTTATTTTCCTTTGTCAGCCAGACAAGTTGTAATTTCCATGGTAAGGAGATAAATTACCATGGAAATTACCTCTTTCTCATTTTTTCCTATTTATTAGATTAATTATCATATTTTAAGAAGACCTAAATGAAGGTGGAGGTGTTCTTGATCACTATAGGATTATCTTTTTTTCTCACTGTGATGTACTGTTCAGTTACTCTATCAGGTGTTATTTATTGCAGTAAAGAAGCTAGAGTAAAGGAATCTGCCCTCATCTTCTTTACCGTAGTCTGACTAGAAACACCCACGTGAGAACAACCCAACTTCGAATGAGTTATTTATAAGAAGGCAATCAAGTTTACCATACAAAGTTAATTATGTTCCCGGGTTTAAAACCACTAATAAGAACCAATAAATAGTTAAAAATTTAAAAAGGAGCAAATAGGCCTTAGATATCTGCTGAAATCCCTTATTTCATTGTTATGACTTTGTGTTACTTTTTAACTGATTTAGAAAGATACTCAGTTTCAGCAGTGTCTTCTTTGGCAAAAACAAAAGGTTCAATAACTGCTATTTACCTTAATAGTTTTCAGATTGCATCCCACATAGCTACAAAAAGGGAAACATCAGCTATATTTACAATGTTAAGAAAGACAACAATTTTTTTTCCTTAAGCTTTCATCTTGTTTGCTCCCTTAAAAACACTAAAAATGAATAGAAAAGAATTTCCTGGGGAAAACTCTGAAACACTTAGATAAAATAGAAGGAAATGACAGTGAAAGAGAATGACAGGCCTGTGTGTCATGAATGGGGGTGGGAGACTTCAAATTAAGAAGCAGACAGTAAGAAGCAAAGTGTTTCTTCTTAGACAGTGGCTAAAAAATAATGACATTATGAATCATTTGTATAGGATGAAAAATGTGCATGACTCTGTACTGTGAAAGATGAACAAATGCATGGATCTGTCATGGGTTTACATTTTAAAGAAAGGGGGAAAAAAATCAAAGGAACACAGTACTGCACATGTAACCACAACTTTCAAGTTTTAGAGACCAGTTGAAGTTTTTATGAGGTCAGCAGGAGTGGCTGCAGTTGAGAAACTTTCTGAATAACTTGTCAGAAAAAGCTGCTTCAAATAAACATATTTTTCTCCTGCAAAGCTCTATTGATGTCCGTGAAAATTTCTGCAGTCAAAGAGAGTTTTGATTCAGAAAAGATTCAGATTGCATTTTGGAATCTATTCTGAATAAAAAACAAAACAAACAAACTTATTTGATGACATTAGACATTAGATATAATTACTTATTACATAAGTGATATAAGTTGCTCTTGTAAATGTTCCTGAGCACCTGCTAACTTATGTTTCTTGCCATCACTAGCTCTGAAGTTGTTTGGTGTAACATGTGACTTAGATTTGATTTACAATGGAGCATTCTGGGGAGAAGGAGCTGGTATATATATAGTACTTATCTTTATCCAGGCAAGAAAGCTGCACACTAGGACGACAGTCTCCTTGCAGTCAGAAAAGAAAGAGACATTAAACATCTTTCATTTTCTCTGATGGTGATTCACAAGAACAAGGAGAGTAGATCTGGAGGCTGAAACAATTATTGCCCTACTTTTGCTAAAAGCAGATCCTACAAAAGCTTGAGCTCAGAAAGCATTTTTCTAAGGCAATGTGTGAAATTAATTTTCTGTGACACCAACAGTAAAATAAAGATCAAACTACCACTCTTATTAAAGTGGATTTCAGCCAGCTTTTGGAACAACCAAGCAGGCTTGCTCATGCCACTTCCCTGTTGATGAATTAAGTCAACTCTCCTATGACATTCCTGAACTGGACTAACTAGGGGTATGCCACAGTCCTAAGCAGCCAGGCATTTACTAATCACAGAGTTCATGAGTCACATCTAACAACTGTTGCTGCTAAGAGCAAATTTGGCAGAGGTATTGCATTGTTATACACTTCTGTTTTGTATATCATCAGCTGGAGTTATTTTTCAGAACAATGCTTAATGCCTATTACATACTGCTTCAAGCATGTCAGTATATATTAATATTACAATCACCAACCATTTTTATTTTAATGGTTGTCATGAAGGGAGTGAGAGAGGTAATATGCTTTAGACATACATGGTTACCCTCACAGATATGAAACCAAATTAATTTTAAAGTAGATTAAGTAAACCATTTAAGTCCTTTTTTTCCATAATGTTTTAAAGAATTTTTAATGTAGCGTAATTCAAAGGGGATTTAATAAAATCAAATTAACACTAACTTAGCACCTAACAATCTAAAGCTCAAAGAATGCTCCTTTTTAAATGCACATCATTATACAATTCTGATTCCATCTTCTCAATTCTGACCATGTTGCCAACTTCTCAGTTGAATTTCTGCATATTCTGACTTTTTTTTCTTTTAATAAATACATTTCTAGTCTGGAAGACATCTGTAGCTGTTTAGGGTTAATAATTTTAACATATTGGTGATCTCAGACCTCATTATAGATGGCTAGTAGTCTCTCACATAACCTCAGTGAGAAAAAAAACCACCTTTTTTTCTTAGCAACAAATGGAACAGTAGAAACTGCTACCCAAGTCACAGACCAGCAGTGTGCTAAGGAAAGCCTGCACAGTACTTTTTCTGCAACATTTTGCAAACACAGATGATGGGTTTGGACTAGATCATAAAGGTGCATTTATTTGAGCATGAAATGAATCTAACAAAAATGCAGTCAGAAAAGAGCCAGGGCCAGCCAAGGAAGTACCAGCAGCATAGCCCTGGAAAAAATCCAAAGAGGGAAAGTTCTAATTTTGGACAGAATGTTGGCTTAAAACAGATTTGATTTTCTGAACAAAGAAACTGCCTCCTGTTGTTTGTCCCTACTGTATTCAAAGAGATAGAATTCTGTGTACTTTCTTTGTAAATAGAGAGCAACATGCGCTCCAAATCTTGAACTCTCCAGATCTAACTTGTTTTATATCAAGACTTGGCTGAAAGCAGAGTTATGTGCCTAGAGAACTTAATGTTTGGTTTGTAGATACTGTTTTTCCAAAATCCACTGTCTGTTAACTTTATTGCTCAGCTTCTTTTGCACAACTACAAGGGGTTAAAGCTTCAATTCAAGTACCTATATGCTACCTGTTTATTGTCCTTGCTGATTGTGCATTGGTGTAAATAGTATAACAAGTCAATGTATCTATGTCCTCCTGCACTTCTCACCTGGCCATGTGGAGAAACTGTGAAAAATTCACAAAAACTATAAAAAACTTCTGGTTTTCACAGAAATTGTGAAAGAAATAACAAAAAACCACCAACAAAAAAACAAAGCAAAACAAAAAAACCCCAAAACACAAACACACAAAAAATAAACCTACACACAAAAAAAAACCCAAACAAAACGAGAAAATTATAGTCATAGCAACATTTCTGTTGGAAAAGACCTTTCAAATCATCATATTCAACCATTAATCAAACTCTGCCAAGTCCACCACTAAACTATGTCCCTTAGCCCCACATATACATATTTTTTAAATACCTCCAGGGTTGGTTACTCCATGATGACAGGGAAGTCTCTTCCAGTGCTTGACAACCCTTTCTGTGAAGACATTTTTCCTTATATTCAGTCTAAACCTCCCTTGGCACAGCTAAAGGCCATTTCCTCTTGTCCTGTCACTTGATACTTCAGAGATGAGACCAACACCCACCCAACTTCAGCCTCATTTCAGGTAGTTGTAGAGAGCAATAAAGTCTCATTTTCTCAGCCTCATTTTCTGCAGGCTAAACAACCCCAGTTCTCTCAGCCACTCCTCATAAGACCTGTGCTGTATACCCTTCTTTGGATACACTCCAGCACCACAATGTCCTCCTTGTGGTGAGGGCCCAAAGATACCATATTTGAGATGCAGCCTCATTAGTTGTGAGTACAAGGGGACAATCTCTGCCCTTGTCCTGCTGGCCACACTATTCCTCATAAAAGCCAGGATGCCATTGGCCTTCTTGACCACCTGGGCACACTGCTGGCTCATGTTCAGCCAGCTGTCAGCCAAAACTCCCTGGTTCTTTACTGCTGGGTAGCTTTCCAGCTGCTATTCCCCAGGCCTGTAGCATTTGCATGGGGCTGTTGTGACCCGAGTGCAGGACCTGGCACTTGACCTTGTTGAACCTCACACAACTGACCTCATCTTATTGGTCCAGTTTGTCCAGATCCCTTTTATAGAGTCTTCCCCCTCTCATGGAGGTCAAATATTCTATCCAACTTGATGTTGTCTGCAAACTCACTGAGGGAATGGTTATCACAAGGTCCTCATTCCTGGACAAAGCTCTTTGAATGATGGCTTGGGCAATTTTCAGCCAATGTGAACCCACATTCTCCCCTGTGACACAAGCAGCTTTTTAAAAACAACACTTGCCTGAGCTCAACTCTCAGTCTTCTGGGAAACTAGTGGAAATGATCAGCAAGAGGTGAAATTTGTTCATGGGGAACTGACTCAAAACCATCACAGTCACAGTGATGAAGCAGCTTGGAGGGGATTTTTATTCATAGAATATTTTTCTATTAATGCTCTTACTTTATTTCTTCTGTGGAATCTCTCTAGCCTAGAAAAATACACTGGCTAGAGTCTACAACTGGATATTAAAGAACTTCCAGTTACTTTAATTTTCCTAAATGATTTATTATCAATGACTTTGATTTCCAGTTACTGAGTTGAACAGTGTGGTAGATCTCCAGCATCTACCACCTTGCATTCAGGTTTCAAGGGTGAACCTGTCACACAGCTATACCCATGATACAATGGTATAATGAACAGTGCAAATGAGTAAAAATTATGAGTGTGAGGGTATGAGCAACACCAGAACATCTTTGCTTCAGTTGAAAATTAACATATAGGCTCCTTATTTCTTTCCTCCTGCTATTCCAAACCTCTACCTCCCCTTCAGATAAGGACCAAAAGACAGCCTTATACAAATGTGTGTCTTGAATTATTGCCTTAATGTTCTTAGATGAGACTAATCTGCTATCATCCAGGAAGAATACTATACATCAGCTCAAGATACCAGACTAACAAAACCCATTGCAGGCTGATGTAGCCTGTTTGTTGGTTTGGGGTTTTTTGTTGTTGTTTTTAGTTTGGTTGTTGGTATTTTTTAAATAAGATTAAGAGGTTTCATGAGGTTAGAAAAACAGAGGGAGAAAAGTTATATTATATAACCAGTTAAATTCACAGATGATGAAGTACTTTCTAGTAGTTTAGCAAATATTTTGACAGCAAGCTGAATGCAAAAAAACTACACAATGGCACCTTGAATTCCAGTTTAGATTACCAGCTCCCATCGCCTTCTTTTATTTACTGAATACTTCCACACCATGTTTCTATCTGAATATGAGGTAAGTGCTGCTACAGGATCTGAAGCAGAAACTCCATATTGCATGAACTCCTTTCTGCCTTTTCAGGATTTGCCATGGGTAATGGTTTTTTAGCACTGGGTAGCACGATGAAGATGAAGTACAGCCTTGAGTCAAGACCCATATCTTTACAGGGTCAATTTTTTCTTTATCTAACTCATCATCTTTGACTGCATACACTACTGCTTAGGCAGAAGAAGAAGGAAGTTTGCATGTCAGGAAGATTGCTTCCTATTACAGCATGAATAACCCAACTGGTAGCAATCTGGCTGTATGCCATTCAAAATTGAACAGCCAAGTCAAACTGGGGCAGGTTTGCACTTTACCAGGATAATGCTCTCTACTCAGACACCAGCACAGGACCATTTTCAGATCAGAGTCTGCTCAGCTATGGAAGAAGAAAGAGAGGGCAAAGGAAGTTTGGCTGTCAGAAACCTTGTTTTATCTTCTATTGTAAATATCCAACTGGCAGCTGGTCAGGCATTCAAAGTTGAAAGGTCTAGAGGCACCTGTGTTAGGAACATCCTCCATTAAAAGGGCTGAATTTGCAAGCATTAGGCAGCAGCCTCAACAGACAGCTAAAACCATTTTCCATTTCAGCTGTATAGGGGACTACATTGATCTGTAATGCCCTGCCTGTGGCCAGTACAACTCAGGTTGATACTATCATTGCTGGTGGATGAGGCAACTACTGTTCTGGCTGTCAGGCCCAATCTGCTGTCTGCTGAAGACAAGGAACAAACCTGGAAAGATTTTCATACATACTCAACTGGCTCCATAAAGTCCTCTTTACTCTCATATATGTTACAATTTGTTTGTGGCTAAGTGAAAATAAATCCTGAAAGTCAGTTCAGTTTTCCCATAGATGATGGTTTAAAAATATACCCTTTTAAAAACAACATGCCTGAGTTGGGTAAAGACAACAGTATTAATACTTTCATTTTAAATTGGACAGTGCAATTGCATTCATCATAAATATGAAGCTACTATTACTTTCTTGCATAGTGAACCATAACACATTCTGCTGCAGTTGGCATCATGCACAGTTTTGCTCTCTATATTTTAATTTAGTCTTATAGTATATATATTTTTNACTGCCTGACAGCACTGGGACAAGTGATACTATTCCTCTTTTCACAAATGAGTATGCCATAATAGCAAAAAATATATACCCTAAAAGAATATCATTCAGGTTTTAAAGTGAAACTTCCAAAGATTAGCAGAAGACAAAACAGGGAAGGTGTGAGGAGGCAGGTTCTGACAAAGAGAGGAATGGTTTTGGGTGCCATGACCACTGTGGAAGAAAAGTGAGCTCACCCAGTCAATGAGGGAGATTTGTCAGTGGGAGCAACAAGGTGGAGAGAAGCAGTCAGGGGCTCCAGGGGGACAAAGTCCTGCTTCTCCAATGCTTGGAGCAAAAAACTCCTGGTTTTAAATATAACTTTTCTTTAAAGGTGTTAGAAACCTGTAACAAAAAATGATAAGAGTGTAAGTACTGCCTATCCTTGTCAGATGGTCACTTAGAGGTGTTACGAGAAGAGCCTGTACCATTCAGTAGTGAAAGACCTCAGAAAACAAAGGTAGGGAGAGGTGCAGGAAAAAGATAGAAGTAAAAAACACAATTACATCTCAGATATGACTGCATGTTTCTCCTCTGAGAAGCTGTGGCTGTTTTTCAACAGAGCTAGCTGCTTCCAAATATATTCATGACCTCCTGGAATGCACGTTTCTTAAAATAATGCCTGTCAATGCACAAAGCAGATCAAAACAAGACACTCTCTCTTGCATCCACTCAACTGAGCTTTATGAAGAAAGTATACATGGTTACTCATTATAGTGGTGATGCACAGATGTAGTGTAGACCCTTTTTGTACACTTTTACACCCCTTTTTCCCAACAGCGGAAGGGTCCAATCTCACTGTGGGACACTGGGCAACCCTATCAACCCAGTCATTTTGGCCCTCAAAGCTGTTTTTCTGAAGCTTGTCACCCTTTAACATGATGGGGAAAAAGCTCATGTCTCCCCTGCAAAAACAATTTCAATGGCTTGCACCCCACAAGACCAGGCTGGAAATCTAAGTAACCACTTTATAAAATGCTGTGGTCAGGAAGTACCAGCTGAGGAGAAGCCTTGACTGGAGAGAACAGGGAAAGAAGAGCAAGGGAGGTGTGGTTGTTCTGTCAGCCTTGCATGCTTCTGCTTAACTGATTCTGAAAGCAGCAAGAGGGTCACTAATGTAGCAGTACAATATAAGAAAATGCCTGCAGAGTATGCCTTGAAAAGTGACATATTTAATTAAATTCTTTTGAAAGGTTTTCAGGTTTTAACATTGTACGATAGCTTACTACTTGCTGGGCAACTAGACCTCATATTTTTGTTAACATCGTAAACAAGCNATGTACAAGAAAATGCTCCTCTCCTTTTGATAACACTGTAGTTGAGGTGCTTCAGCTGCAGAAAAGAGGAAGAGGCAGATTACTTTTGGTAAAAGGACCTTTAACTGTGCTCTTACAAACCCACACTTGAACAGAAGTAAGTCAATATTTACTGTCTGTGATGCCTTATGAAGAGAAAGTTTTGGGATGAGATTAATGGGATGAGACCTCCCTTCATAAACTTATTGACAGGCTTTTATTGTTGCTGTCAATCTAAAGGGGTATTTTTTCATGTACAGCTGAAAGAACCCACATATGAAAATTGCCTTGTATTTATACTCTGTCTGACCAGCCTGCTAATTAACAGCATATGAAAAGAGAAAGTAACAATCTTTGTTCAATGGGAGTGAATCTACATGTTCCCACTGCTGCTATTACTCACATATTCTGTCTGTAATCTGAAAACTGCAACCCCAAACCACTGAAATAGATTCTTAAAAATTAATCTAAATATATTTACATCTGCATCTTGCTTAGAAACAAGGCATAACATGCTGTACCTTTACTGCTGGCTATTGGAAATGATACCAAGTACACCTGGGTCTGTCATTCTGTTTACTTGCCTGTCATTTAGGTGTCTGGGATATTCTTTTTTCTTCCAAGCATTTCATAAGACAAGGATGGAAATGGCTCAGAGTCTTCCTTAACTAAGATAATATTTATTTCTAAGCTCCCCGGCAGTGTTTGTGCATGTATTTACCAGCCCTATCTTATCCTGGACCTGTCTGGTCTTGGTGCTCATCTCATGAACTGCCAATATAGATAGTACTAGACACAATCCTGTTTCAATTTTAGTGCACCTTTCTTCACAACAAGATTTCAACATTGTTGTCAATATATTTACACAGCTGGCTGGAGAGCTGATTTCCTCTCTTGTATAAATGCTTTGCATACTGATTTTAAAAAATCACCATGGTCGATTAAACAAATAAAGAAGATCAAGGGTTAGGGTTTCTAGAAAAGTCCTAGAGCTTGTAGTAGAAAGTAGTAAGGTCTGTTAAAGAAATAAGCAGCTTATGGAATTCCCTGGCAAGATATCACTCTGTATCGATAGATATTTTTCTGGGTTTATATTTGCCACTAACCTTGTTAAACTCTTTCTTTTAGACACATTCCCTGACACCTTATCATCTTTATACTGGTCTCATCCCTGTTAATTTTATAATAGCTCTCCATAGGTTAGAAATACATTTCTTATTTTCACACACCACCATTCTCATTTTATTGTACCCTGTCTTCATTGGCTAGTTAGTGTCCAAATCATAATTTATTCTTTAATGATTTTCCATTCAAAACTGTAAGGCTTCTTAAGCACTGAAAA